>PVKB01002770.1:0-252078 GCA_004027205.1 Ctenodactylus gundi | reverse complement strand
GGATGTGGGCGTGGTCACAGGGCAGGGTGGGCGTGGTCAGAGGGCAGGGGTGGGCGTGGTGAAGGAATAGTTGTAGCAAGGTCAGAGGACCTCTCCATCCAGGTGGGTTTGCCAAGGATGTGAGGAAGGTGGCAGGCTGCACTGGGACACTTTGGTTGAACTTGGGATAACAAAAGCAGAACATGTCCCTGCTGTCGCTTCGCCTGGTCTCCTACCAAGTGGACAGGGCGCTTCGCCAGGCCCAGGGCACTTTCGTGGTCCCTGAGGCAGAGCTATCACTTGTTGGGACCCCGCACCCAGTGCTTGGTCATCGTGCCAGCTCAGGGCTTCAGGCCACAGGAGTTAACAGACTGGGGAAGAGCGGGTGTCCTAGGGACACGCAGGAGGGAGCCGGGCACCAGCCCCGCCTGGGCAGGCCAGAGCTGCGCTGTGCCGGCCTCTCCATTTGCTGCTGCTTTGCGAGGCTCTGGAGGGAGTGCCTGCCTGGCCCGGCAGGGGCTGGGGTGTCCTTTCTGCCGTCTGGGGCCCTCCTGGTGGGGTGCTTTCAGCTTCCCATTCTCCTTGTTGGCCCCACCCGAACCTGAGGTGCACAAACAGCCACCCTGCCAGTGCACCCCTGCAGCGACTGTCGCCTGGAGGCCTGACCTTGTGGAGCATAAGAGACAAAGTGCTGCTGTGTAGAACATATGTTTGGGGACAGGGCAACCAAGCGGTCCTTTTTGCTCACGTGTCCCGCCTCCCCACCGTTGGACGAATGCCACCTGCTGCTTCCGGCCTGGTGTCCCCGTGGAGAGCAGCGGCCCAGGCCCGGGAAGGTGCCTGATCGCTGTGCGCTGATCAAGTGAGAGAACACGCCGTGGGAACCCCGGGGTTCCTGGCGTCAGGCAGAGGTCTCGCTGAGGATGGAGCCCTGTGCGGCCTTTTCAGGATTGCCAATCTCATGAAAACCTTACTGTTTTTAAACTATAAAATATCCCTTTCTTGCCGGCAGAAAACACCAGGGCTGGTGGCAAGGCTTTGAAAACACGCTGAGAGGGTCTCTGAGAAGTGGGGGTTTGGAGGAGATGCTGTGGGCGCGCCGGAGGAAGGAGAGGTAAGGGGCCTGCTGGGGACGGGCCAAGGGCGCAGGGCCTGGCGCTGGGATGGGGACGAGAAGGCCGAGGCCCTCGTGTGGCCGCACAGACCCTTGTCCTGTGGGCTTGCTGGCTTGGTTTAAATCTGAAGATAAGCCTGCAGCTATCAGTAGGGACAATGTTCTCCCAACATTTATTAGCATTTTAGTTACTATATTTATTCTAGCTAATAGCTATTTTAATGGATATAATTAGGAAAAGAATAATTTTGTAGAGCTGTTAAGACTCTATTGTTGCCAAAGCCCTTGCAGTTTCTGTTGCACTGAACCTCTGGGAAAGTGGGGGTCACAGAACAGAAGCTCAGAGGGAGGGGTCAGATGGAGAGGACAGTGGTGGCCATGGCACTTGGGACTATCTGACTGTCCGCTTTGTTCCCAGAAACCTGCAGGCTTGGGCTCATCCTAATGCAATTTCCACACACGTGGAGCTCAGAGGGGGGTGAGGGGCAGATAGCTCTGGATTGCTACCGGCTGTTGTCCATATGTCTCTCGGTGGTTCCAGCTAGGGAAGATTTAGAAAAAAACGTTACATCAGGAACTATATCAGGCACTCAAAGTAGCTTAAAAATGGCATCCACCATGTGCTCTGGAAATAGCGGCCATCCCGGGGAAGTGCCTGCTGCCTGCTCCCGCCGCGGGCCTTGCCGTAACTGAGCGGCCTGAGGCAAAGGTGTTGAGACCCCGGCTGTGGATTGTTCTGATGAAGCGTTAATGGGGTGAATATGAGATAACAGGCCGAAAGACAGTTAGGGCGGCACAGTGGCCGGGAGAAACAAATTCAAGCTGGAATCAGGAAATGAGGTTCAGACTCTGGACTGCACAGTGTTCCCCCGAGAATATTCCTAGGTGGCCCTGACAGAGTACTGAGTGGGTACTCATCAAGAAAGGTGACAGTTTGTCCCCCACTCCCAACTGGCTGTGGCCGCCTTCACTGTGCCTGTGGGCTGTGGGCCCATAGTGGGGAAAAGGGGGTGCAAGTCCTTTCTCAGGCTGTGCAGCCTCAAGGGCAGGGGCTGGGGTGGTGGCAGTGAAGCTGACTGTGACGCGCCCTTCAGGGCAGGCCAGCACTCCCACCAGTAGCGACCTCCAGGTGGACTCAATGACGTGGCCTTGCCCTGCATCACTTGAGCAGAGGGACCCTGTGCCGTGCAGGTTCTGGGGGTCTCGGGGTAATTGTGGCATTGTCGGAAATGGCAAGAGATGGAGGGGCAACTCGGGCCGAGGATTTCAGCCATCCTGCCTGGGACACTCGCAGAGCGCACCGTCTCTGCTGTTACAGGTGCACTTTGCCTTCTGTCCAGCTGCTGCTCTGTAACCAGTGTCCTTAGTCTGTTATTGGGGTAGCACCCAAACAGTGTGCTTTCAGAAGTGTAGCCCCAGCTGGTAAGGTGAGGCTGGACATTTCTGATGGGCAGCCTTTGCCACTTGCCCACATTCAGCAGTGGGGCTGACAGTGGGCTCCCAGTGGGACACCAGGATTCTTGAGCACCTAGCGGCCATGACCTGGGCTGGCTGTGGCCCACTGAGAGCCATGGTGCTGCCCAAAGTGGGAGAAACTTTCAAAATGGTGCTTAGCTGGGAACACCGGGATGCCACAAAGGAGGTTCTCCCGGACAGCCTCTCGGAACATGGGAGGGTCAGAGTGAGCCTGCCGTGTTGAGTGTGCCCTCCTGCCTTTCTCCCTGTAGCCTACTAAAGAAGACGTGCGTCCCCCTCAGGGAGAGGATAATGTTCTCTGGAGAAGGAGGTTGGCCACACCTGTCCCTGGAGCCTGTTGATGAACTGGCCCCGGTCCCCATTGTAGGGACAGAGACCATCGACGTGTTAAACACAGGAGAAAAGCTCTTCATATTCCGACACCCAAAGGACCCGGACATCTCCCTGCACATCCCTCCCCGGAAGAAGAAGAATTTCTTGAATTCCAAGAAGGCCAGCCGGGCCCTGGGCTTGGACTAGTCCTGGGGAGAGTGTGGCGGGGGCGTCTGAGGGTGGGGAGACTCCTGTGCACCTCCGTTTATAACGTACAACTGGCAGTTCAGAAAGGTCACATGCAGGCCCATCCTGTCTTTTGAGGGCTCGTTTTACTCTGGTCTGGAGGTTCCCCGTAGCCACCCCTTCCTCATCCCAAGGACACAGCACTCCCCTTCCATCACACAGAGGATCTGGAGAAGTCTCCCTGCCCTGGCTCACTCCCGGTGCGGCTGCGTGGCAGGCCACGTGTGCACAGGGCAAGGCTCTCTGTCCCCGCATGGTGCATTTGTTACGCGTTCTGTATTTACGAAAGGAACTTTTATAAACAAATGTATTTACACACGGCTCTTCAGAATGGAACTCATCCCTGCTTTCTGTGGGAGCCCACTTACTTTGAACTACTTCTGTGTTTTGGCTTCTGACCGGGATGTTTCAACAGAGGGCTGCCCTCCGTCACTCAGATTGCCAGAACGTGTGCCAGTCCTGGGCGCATGCCATTGCTAATTCAAATTCGAGTCAGGAATTTTGTTTCGCAAATGTGGAAATTCAGAAGCTTAACGTGGAGAATTTGGGTGCTACAAGATCATAGAAACCAGGTCCGAAACCTCAGCCCTCTGGAAGGCCGAAACATGTGAGTCCAAGGCCAGCCTGGGCTCCATAGTTGAGTTCAGGACCAGCATGGTCTATACAGTGAGACCCTGTCTCAAAAAAAAAAAAAAAAAAAAAAAAAGATTTCTCCTCTTTAAGGAGCTTCTTCAGAGGCTCCTGATCCTTAGTGATGCCTGCTGTAAATTATTACCCAGAACTGAGCCCTGTGACCAGGCGCAAAGAATGAGAAAGGCCATTTTTATAAACATACCCCAAATTGGAATTCTTTATAAAGGTAGAAGAGGAAAAAGAGTTTCAGTGGACAGTTCAACAATGGCTCTACCAAGTTTGCTGATGACCAGCTGGGCAATGAGAGAAGGTCCCACCTTGTCTCCTGCAGTGGAGGCCCCTGTGCCCCACTTCCTGTAGGCTCTCCCTCCTCACAGCTTTGTTCCAGGGACAGTAGATGTTGCTGGTCCCAGTTCTAAATGTGAGGTGCATTAGTCATTCTCCCACCACCACGACCTAACATCGACACCACAGCTGAAAGGAGAAGTTTTAATTGGACTTACGATTGCAGTGGATCAGACATGGTAGTTGGACCAAAGCAGAAACATCACGGTAGCAGGGTGTTGCCAAGGTCAGCGGCTTACCACGTGGAAGCCAGGAAGCGAAGGGAGGAGCTAAGGAGGAGCTGTGTAGTTCCTGGTGGCCAGGACTCAGAGCAGAGGAGTGACCAGACAGGAAGGGCCAGGGACCAGATGCAGTCCTCACCACCACGCCTCCTCCCAGGCATACCCAGGAGTGGGCTTCACTAACCCCATAGCAGCTCCCAAACCAATCACTTTGGCACGGTCAAGTTAATTGCCACAGGCATGTAGTGAGTGGCCTGGCTGGTGAGAGTTGGTGCCTCCAGGCCCAGGACTACGGGCTTACGATGGCAAACATACCCAGCCGTCCACACTGCCTTTCCCCCCGGACCTGCTGCTCCCTTCCCAGTTCTGTTCAGGTGCCACCTTCTGTGAGACCTGCCCGTCTGCCTCGGGAACACAGGCCCCTCCTGCCTGTCCCTGCTTGGGTCCCTGCACACACCTCTCTCTGTCACGGCCTGGCACACTGCCTGTTTATTTGATGGGTGGTTTATTACTGTCTGCAGGCCTGGCGCTGGAAGTGAGCTCCATGGGAGCAGGGACTCTGCCAGCCTTGTCCACAGCTGTGTCCGTGAGCCTTGACCAGCGTCCGACCCTAGGGGCACTCAGCAAACGCAGTCGCTGTGGAATGAACGCAGTGATGGAAATAGGAAATGAGTGAATGAGCTTCTTTCTTTTTTGTGTGTCCTGATTCCTTCAAGAGTCTGTATTCTGCCCCAGCAATCTTCTTACTACACTTAGATTAAAATCCCACTGTCTGGGAAGCCAGAGGCAGCTGGAAGAGCTAAAATTAAAATTTAAAAATTCATTAGCGTGAATGAGTATGGGGTGAAGGGAAGTGCTCAGACCTGGTCGAGGCAGGGGCAGGAGGACAAACGGAAAGGTTCTCAGTGGTATTGTCACCCATGTGTGCTGTCTGCATTGTAAGAATCTTGGTTATCTGAGAGGTGAGAGGTTGTATCAAGGTTGTTTTTTAAAATGGCATTGAAATGTAACTGATCTGTAAAAAATAGCACATATTTAAGCTGGACAATTTGGTGCATTTTCAGCTATGAATAAAGCCATGCCCACAGTCATCACGAGGAAGATAGGCACATCTCCAAGTCTACAAAGGCCTCCTGCCACCTGCAGTGACTCCCCGTCTAGGGACCCACAGGCCCACCCTACACAGTGGCTGGCCTGCTGTGTTGCTGTAGATTAGTTTGTATTTTAAAGCATCTTATATATGAGGTATGACAAAATTATACGGTTTAAATTAAAAATGTAGAACACTGAAAGACACGTCGCCGTGAGTCCCCTCACAGTTCTGCGGCTTCAGTCCCGGTTGCTTCAGACTCCTCGTCATTCTGGCCTCGCTGTGAAGCAGCTCTGAAGTCCTCCTCCGTAAGTACCTTCAGTTGCACGATTGCGGTCGCCCTGATGTCCTGAATGCGTTCAACACATTTATGTTTCATGGTTGTTTGACTTTGGGGAAGAGCCAGAAGTCACATGGAGACAGATGGCGTGGATGGAGGCACAGCCATGGTCGTGTTCCCCGAGCCTGCCATTCCCTTGCGCAGCTTTGAGCACTGAATACTTGATCATGCTTCCTAAAGGGTTACGTTTTCTTACACAGCTGGTCCTGATCTTGCATCTCTTCCTGTCTCCACCTCCCGGAGTGCTAGGACTGCAGGCCTGCGCTACCAGGTGCAGGTCCTAATTTCTGTAAACGGATACGGAGAAAATCTCTGGTTAATACTTACCACTTATGGCTTCATCCGAGAGACTCATCAGACAAATTGTGTCACAAAGGAGGAGCACATAAATAAGAAAAACGCCTTCTTGTTTTTCCCAGATTACAAAGATAAGACAAAACAAGACCATTCTGTGGTGGTTGCTAACTGTTGCCTTTGTTTGTTCAAAAAGGAGCCGAGTATTTTCTGTGTGGAGTCAGTGACAGATCACAGCCAGCTGCAGGGGGATATCAGGATATCGGAACTCTTGGACCTGTGGGGACATTTAGAAAGAGCAAAGTCCCCAACACTCAGGGCAGTCGCATCTGAAAATCACCCTGTGCAAGCCATGGAGAGGCGACATGCGACCGCACAGGAAGCCTAAATGTGTTAATTTGATAAACTAGTGGGAGGTGGCTTTCCTCAGCCTCACCCGGGAGATCACAGGAGCTGTGACAGTCCTCCAGGAGAAGCATCTTCAGATGTGAGTTTAACCCCTTGGTCCTCAGTGCGGCATCAGGGTCTGTGGTATGTGGCTTCAGACACTTGCGACGCCAGCAGCGCTGCTTTTGCTCCAGGGGCTCGAGCCTAAGGGCACAGCAGGCACGGTGTCCCAGGGCTCGGGTCTCAGAGGGCGGGAGAGACACAGGAAGAGATGATGACCTGTGCGGTAACTAGAATTCAGTGAGAAGCACTCCAGTGACTTAGCTCTGGGTTCTGATCCTGGTTCTTTTAGCCACCGAGCAACCTCAGGCAAGTCCTTTAACGTACTGCATGTCGACTCCTCAATCTCTGAGTGGGGGAAAGTTGGGTGAACTCGAGATCATCCTGCAGGCCCTCCAGGGTGACACCGTGGGGTGGGAAGGAGTCCTGTCAAGTCAGACTCAAGATCCACCAGGAGAATGAGGCTGTGCTCCTGGGCCCGCCTCTTCTGAGCTGTCTTTCGTCCTGTTCCCTCGCAGCTGGAAGCTGTCAGCACAGCTTGGGAGGTGGGAACACACCCGCTTCGTCCCCAAGCTCGTCGTCTTCCGGCTTTCTGCCGAGGGATGCTCTGTTCTGTTTTCTCAGGGAAGATGAAAAAGAAAACAAGAAAAACGCTTCAGAAACACGCAAGTGTCAGAAGCAGCACGGCTTCTTCACTTCTCGGGGCAGAATCTCAGGCAACTGCTGCCTGGGGGAGGACGGAGGGAGCGGGGCGGGTCGTGTTCCGCATGTTTGTTTCCAGGGGACTGGCGTGTCTAACTGGTTCCCCCAGCGAGGGCATCCCAGGCTGGCGCCACCTGTGAGTCCCAGCAGACACAGTGGGGGCTGCACGTGTGAGGCAGCACAGTGCCTCTGAGGAGCCACCTGCCGGGAAGGGCCCCTGGGCACGAGTCCGTCCTCTGAGGCTGATAACACAGCACCGCAGGGAGATTTATTTTGGCTCGTGATTCTGGAGGTCCAAAGTGGAGAGGACACATCAGTGGGAGCCTGTTGGTGGCAGAGTCTGAGGTGGAGAAAGGCACCGTGTGGGGAGTGGGAGACGCTGTATGCTTGTGTGTGTGTGTGTGTGTACCTGTGCATGTCTGTGTCTGCTCTCTCTCCCTCTTCTTACGAAGCCACCAGGGGCTCTATCATGGGGGATGTTGTGGTTTAGATCTAAAATATTCCCCCAAGTGTCCTGTGTGTGGAAGGTGGCTTCAGTGGATTCATTCATAGATGGGTTCGTGGCTGACTGCCTTACTAGGAGCTGAGGCCTGATCGGAGGTGGCCAGCGGGTTTGTGGCCTCGGAGGCTGTCCTTGCTCCCAGATCCTTCCTCTCTCTTTGCTTCCTGGCTTTGGGATCCCTCCCTGGGAACTGAAGCACCCTTCTGTGTGTTTCTGGGTGGGGTGGATCGTGGGGGTGTGGCCTTGGGGTCTGCGTCCGGTCCGTGGCCCCTCCCATGGTGGCCCTGTTCCCTGCTCTGCTTCCTGGGTGCCACGATCTGAGCAACTTTGCTCCTTGTCTTAGTTACTTTTTAGTGGCTGGGACACAACACCCACAGCGTACGGGAGGAAAGGGTTATTTTTTCTCACAGCCTCGGAAGGTCTCAGTCTGCTCAAGAGCAGGCAGCCGTGGTGGACGGGTGTGGCGGAGGCCTAGCCAGAGAGACTGCCTACTGTCAGGTAAGACAGGAAGCTGAAAGAGCAAAGAGGGGCAGAGCTAGTTTGTCCTTCCCGGTCAAGCCCCAGGGATCTGCCCTGCCAACCACGTCCCACCACATAAGGCACAGAAGCCAACGGATTAACATCTGTGATTGAGTCCAACCATGACGCTTCGGGAAGACACTCAGATCCAAACCGTAATTCCTTTATACCTTTCTGCCAAGATGCCTCTGCCTGGTGGCCAGCCACCTCTGTCTCCACATTTCTGCTGAAATCCCAGCCCCTTTCCTTCTATAAAGGGACACGAGCAATCTCACCCACCCCTGAAGTAAGAACAAAGTTGTAGGAAGGTCTGTCCAAGAAACAGTTTATTGTGAACACGGAACAGCAAGTGCACAGAGCTGGGAAACCAAGTGTCCTGAGAGCTTCTTCTGTCTCTTGGCCTCCACTCGTGAGCTTGGCTCAGTAGTAAGTCGTAATGCTTCCAGGTCCCAGTGAAGAGGGGAGCAGCCCCGCTAACTGCTGGAGGGGCCGGATGGCGCCAATGGGGACCGAAGACTGGAAGGGACACAGAATGTGCACACAGACTGGTTGACACAATTTAGAAACAGCCTCGGACAAAGGGGAAATGGTGGCTACTCCTTAAATCAAAAGATACAGCTGTACCATACATTAAAATGTCTCTTAAGAAACCTCAGACGGGACACTGGCAGCCCCGGGCATTGATTGATTTATTGTGTACAAAAGTAAAGAGAAAATTTAAACTGGGTTAAAAAAGTAAAAACACGGTGGAACACAGCTGGGAGGAACAAATATCGAAGACTCCAGAAAGAAAGATGAAAAGTGTCCCGGACGTGAGCTAGGCTTGATGCCAAGGAACACTGACCTGCCCAGCCTGTGACACGGGAGAGTATCTCCACACGATAAGAAGGTGGATGGTGCCAGTCGGTGCCAGTCGAGGAGTCATTCCCCGTTCTGTGTGTGCTACATATAGGATCGTACGAACCCCACTGTATTTTATTTTATTACTTATTTCGTCTTTGAGACAGGATCTCACTAAGTGGCTCAGCCTGGCCGGGAACTCGTGCTCCTCCTGTCTCAGCCTCCGGAATGAGTTACCTGACACTTGAACATCGCGCGACTTGTCTGAGGTCTCCCCCCGGGTGACAGCAGGTTAGCCTAACTGCAAAGCCTCGGCTTTACCCGCGAACGCCGGGGTCTCCTGCTTCAACCTAAGCTGCTCTCCGACCACCTCAGCGAGTCGCTTGCTTGGCAGCAAACCTGTTTTCCTGCGGGATAGACTTTCCAAGTGCTCGTGATGAGCAGGAAGCCGCCCTGCCCGTGCCCACCGGCACCCCGGGTATGACCAGGCTGACCGGCTGGCTTTACTTCCTTTGTGAGAAGAAAGCCTGCGAGGAGCCGGGGATGGGGGTTCTGCTGCGGGGCTGGGCTTTTAAGGAGATCAGAAGACATCTGTGGGAAGCAGCTCTCATGCGGAAGGTAACCTGGGCACCATCCCGGCACTGGAGGCTGTGGGGGAGGGTGGGCAGTGTGACAGAATTAAAGGGCGAGGACGTCCCGGTGGCCCGGGGGAAGGGGCACCTGCAACGCTGACCTCTTCCGGGGCGTCGGGCTGGTCAGATGCTGTGCTGTTCTGGAAGGTCAGAGAGTCTGTTGCAAGCAGAGAACACAAATGAAGCCACCCGAGGCGCCTGCAGAATTTGGGCATGACTTTTCCATAGCAGAGGAGGGGCAGCGTGTCACAGTCATGCCATGTTACAGCTTTCCAAAGTACCATCTACGAAGCCGGGATGGGCCGTACCGCAAAACCGGGGTGGTCTAGTGGCCTTGGGGGATGGGAATGCATTTCAAAGGTTAAGATTATATTTTTCATGTATAAATAATTGTATAAATGCCCAAGATTTTGCAAGTCTTCTATCCAGCTGGGTCTTCCCCATAATCTTGTAGCTGGAGGCATGGCAGCAAGCTGTTGAACCCCCCGGAAGATACAGAAAATGCCGGCCCAGAGAGGGTGTGACTTGTCCAAGGTCACAGAGCAATTCAGCTGGCATCAGAACCCAGACTTCCCAGCTCCGAGTCCAGGGCTCTTTCTGCGTCTGATGTTTCTGGGGGTGAGAAAGGGACTGGCATGGCTCAGAGCGGGCTGTAGGTGGGCAGGGCAGAGAAGGCTGCTGTCTGCTGGGCCGCCCCCACCAGGGCTTAGCTGCTGCAGCCTTGGGGGCAGGTGTGGGTGAGGATGTTGTTGTTGCGCCCGTCCTGGAGCTTGCTCTGGGCCTGGCTCTCTGCAGGATTTTCAGGGTCCAGGATCTGACCGCTCTGTCCCTGCTGCCCCCTGAGCCTGTGAAGCATGGCACAGATATGGGTTAGTGCTGAGGACCTGGGGTGCACGCTCAGAAGATACACTTCGGTGAACAGAGTGTGAGAGGCTGTTAGTCAGCCTTGCAGTACTGTGACACAGTACATCAGAATGAAGACTTAACAGGGAGATTTATTTTGGCTCATGGTTCTAGAGGGTTCAGTCCATGCTCAGTGGGCTCCCTTGTTTCTGGGTGAATGGTGAGACAGAAACATCATGGCTGGGACATCAGTGGGCACTTAGAAGGGACATACTGAGTGAAGGATGCTTAGGGCTCCAACACTTGTGCTTTCTACAAGAATAATCAACAGTGAACGGGGGGACAAATTACATGTGTGATTTTCTATTGGCTTCACAGTGAGCTATGAGGCGGGAATGACCATCTGTACTTTACAGATGAGAAACTGCGGCGCCGCACTCCAGGCCCGACGGTAGTACTTACCAGGCACAGGAGGGTTCAGCCTGAAGGATCCTGTTTTGGTTTACATCTAAAATGTCTCCCCAAATCTCATATGTTTAGAGGTGGGGTTTTGGGAGGTGACTGGATCAGGAATGTGCTACCCTCGTCAGTGGGTTAGGCCACTCATGGACTCATACTCTGGTGACCACCAAACACCCTAGTGCTCCCTGTCTTAATACAGTCACTATGCAGAGGGAAGATGGGCACTGGTCAAATGGTCCCACGAAAAAATACGTGAACAGTCAAGACACTCTGGCTAACAAAATGCCCTGCTTCAAACCATGTTGAAAGAAAGTAGCTCTGAATGCTGATTTCTTAGCAGCTGGGCCCCTGGCCACCTTCTGTGTGTCTGTGGATGTCAGCATCCCTCCCTTTCTGATGGTCAACTTCAAGTTCACTGTACCACAGCTGCCACCGCATGTGGGTGGTGCAGGGGAAGATGCACTTAAGACACTAAGGTGGCAGAGAGCAGCTTCAGAGTGGAACACCACTCAACCTCTGCTTCCCCACGGCTCCAGCTTGGGCTACACATGGCTATTTGCTTAGCTCTTCTGCCTCAGTTTCCTGATCTAGAGGTAGGGATGTACCACTTCCTTTGCAGGAGGCTGAAGGGATCCGAGAGGACACTTCATGGCTTAGATCTAAATGTCCCCCAAAGTCTCAAGTGTTTGGAGGGTGACAGGATCATGGGGCACGATATTTGTCCATGAACTCATCTACGGACAAGTTCATGGCAGAACGTGATGTGAGCAGGTGGGGCCTGGCTAGGGGGTGGGCCACTGGCCGTGATCCGAGAGGGCAGGTTCTCATCCTCCCTGCTGTCTGCTCCCTGGCTGCCGTGGGGTGAGCCGCTGTCCTGCACCATGCCCTTCCACCATGATGTTTCTGCCCAGAAGTCAGCAGACCACAGACTGAGCCTGCTGGAAACCATACGCCAAAACAAATCTCTCCTTCCTTAAGTGGCAGGTGTTGGATATTTTGTCTTAGCAATGGGAAAATGACTGACACCAGATGAATGTGGAACGCCTAGTCCAAAGCTGACAGTAACAGTCATTACTACCAGTTCTGCCATGTTCTGAAAGATACAGACTTTAGCTGGAATTGACTTGATTAGACATCAGTTCTTTCCTGTCAATATGAGCAGAGCAGATTGTCACCAACTCTTGTCCTGCTTTAAATGAGTCATATTACCAGCGAACATCCCGGGTACGTGTCACACTCGGGGCACCGTGACCCATGCCAGGATGGGAACACCACCGATCCTGCCTTGATTGTGTCACCGGTGTGAGTGTGGACATTATTGTGGGTGCAGTAGAAATGTGAAGTATTCACCACAATGCCGGTGTCTGAGTGAATCCCTTCGGGTGTGTATACACCGTGTATCTAAAATAAAAACCAATGTGGTATTTAGAGTTGTGTCCTGTCCCCAAGTAAGCTCACTACATATAAGGAGATATTCCAAATTCAACAACATAATTTGCCCTTTGGTCCCAAACATTAACGGATAAAGGAGGTGTCACATCTCTCTATGGTTAAGGAGAAACAAACAAACAAACAAACAAACAAGAAAGAATCAAAATTAATGGAAAGTTCCAAAGGACACCCATCAAACTGCACAGTGGTCTTCCAGTTGGGGATGGAGGGTGGACAGGAAATGCCATATTCTCTCACCGTGTGCATACTGCATGTGCCCCTCGGCAGGATCCCTGGCAGGGGCTTGGCCAGTCTGCCTGACCCCAGCCCCCCATGCCCTATGTAGCCCATTGCCTCTGGGAACAGCTTACATCCTGAGTCACTAGTTTTTCACACTAAGTGAAGACTAAGTCGGGTCCCGTGGTTCAGGCTTGTCAACACAGCACTCTGGAAAACTGAGACAAGAGGATCACACGTTTGAGACCAGCCTGGGAAACTTAGCAACTTGGTGAGACCCTGTTTCAAAATCAAAATTAAAAAATATTGGGCTGGGAAAGTAGCTCAGGGCGAAGGTCCTGGGCTCCATCCCCAGAACCAAAGGCAAAACCAACCAACCATTCAGCCAAACAAACAAAACCCACCACCAACAAAAAACCCAGCCAACAAAACAGAACCACCTGAGAAACCTCTGGCCTGCTGGCCTTCTCTTCTTCCCTCGGCCTGCTGTCTAAATGAGTCAGCTGAATCCTTCCTGCCTTTTCCCGCTCTTGGTGGTGGCTGGGGATCCTTCGTACCCCTTGGGTCGTGGCAGTACCACTCCCTTCTCGCCCTCTGTGGCCTTCTTCTCCGTGGGCCACTGGACCTTGGGCCCACGCTAATCCAGTGTGACACTCACAGGCACAGGGGTTAGGACGTCAACACATCTTTTTGGGGAACATAATCCATCTCACAACAGAGGAGCCTCAGCCGGACAAACAGGGCTTTGGCACAAGCTTGAGGAGGCCGTAGAAGCCCAGGTTAAGCACTCACAAGAGAAGCTCTCACTGCCCCAAGCACTTGTGTCAGAACACCTGCCCATACTTACTTCGCATTTTACATACGCCCTGGGTGGTACCACTGGTTTCCTCCACACGGAAGGTTCTAGATCTCTGAAATTGAAATGTCAAGTCGGAGTGGCACTCGGAAGTAAGGAAACGATGGCCTTGACACCCCCAGAGCTGCGTGGAATCCCAGCACTGCGACACGGGACCGCGGCTACACATCTCCTTTTCTCTAGCCGTCGATGCGTTCCGCCTGGCCGAGAGCGTGCTGGGCATTAATTGTACAGCAAAGGGAGTGAATCCATAGCGCCAAGCACTGTGCGTGGCACACAGCACTACTGGAGACACTCCAAAAAAAAAAAAAAAAAGCATTTTTCGTGTCCTTGTCACCTTCCCTCTTTTTCATGTCCTTCATCAACTGAGATGAACATGGCAGAATCAGCCGCCCTCTTTACACCAAGATGCAATTTCCTTTGATTGCAACCTGAGGAAAATTGACACGGGAGCCCATTCGGGTGCAATTTCTTGATTCTGTGTGCTCACGGGACAATGAAGAGTCTGCGATCTCAGCAGCCTCTCAGCTGCCTTCAGCTCTGCCTGGAATTCTTCCCGCTGATCCAGGTCACCGAGCTTACTGACTGCGGCCCTCCTGTACTTGGGCAGTCCTCTGGCCTGCTTAGTGTTGCTAGGGCCCAGGAAGCCTGGTCCTGCTGAGTTTGCCCTCCTCACCCCTGGGCCGGAGTCTCCTCCAGACGCAGAAGCACGTTTTAAGTCAGGATTGCATTTTCAGCTTCGATAACTGAGAAGTGGGCGGAGCTGTGACGAGGACAGACTGAGCCAGGCCTGCAGGTGCCTCCGGCATCCTGCACACAGAAAGCGCCTTACTTGCTTATCCTCACTGACACGGTCACGGTTTCTGCTGAAATGCTTAATTCCAGAGGCCACAGGGAACCCAAAGGCTCTGACTTCGATGGTGGACGTTTGGATTCCTTGTTAACATCTTAGCAGTGGGGCTGGAAGGAGGGTTTTCCAGACTGGTCAAGGCGTAAAATACAGAGACTAAACACCCTTTCTCTTCCTACCAGTGGAACTACTTAGGGATCAAAGGATTGCCAAAGCATTTTGCAAACAGCACTGGCCTTGGTGGAGGCAAGGGGTACCTGAGTCTGGCTCATCAGATGTGGAAGCTGGGGCTCAGCGAGGCCGGGGACATCACCTGGGTCCTAGCACCACACACAGCAGGATCCGAATCTGGCACAGGGCCACTAGCTTTTCAAGCCCACGATGAGTCCCACCTCACACCTGCTTAGTTCTAGCCCCCATGGCCATGCTGGAAGGCCCCTTATCATTCTGGTGGTCTGTCTAGCTGGGGTTTTCTAGGGTAGCTGCTGGGCGTTTGGAATAGCAACTTGAAATAGATTGTGACTGCTCATGTTCCGGGGCCTTAGCCTGGTCTTTTGCCAGTCCCACGCGAGTGCGGCTGTGCTTTGCGGCTGCTGTTTGGTCTGGGGAGGAGGAAGGAGGGTGGCCCCCCTCCTGCTGGTCTCGAGATGCCATTCCTGGGGTCAAGGCTGCCTTCTACTTTCCATTATTTCCGGCCCAGTCAGGGTCCCACATGAGAAGACCCACTGTGGGTGGCAACCCTTCTCGCACGTCACATCACTGGGGCGTGAGCTCCCTGGGGAAGACTGCTCCATAGCACCTCACCCACCTGACCCCTTGGGATCCTGAATAAACACTGGCCGAGCCTTCCCTACATTTCCCGCATTTTTTTGAGAGTGGGTCTCCAACTTTTTTTTTTTTTTTTTGAGAGCAGAAACTGGTTTCTAGGAAGCCAGTTTTTTTCAGCAGACAGAGGAAGATGATGATGTGCTGGCATTACAAAGTCAGCTCCATCCTGGGCCCCCAGTGCTGGGCTTCCGTGGGCAGCCCGGGTCCCTTGCATGTGCAGTCCGCGGCAGGGTTCAGGAGGGACTGCGCTCCGGTGAGAATCTCACACCCCCACCGATCTGGAAGGACATGGAACCCAAATCACGTGAGTGATGCAGGGGGAGCGTCTCACACCAGCCTGTCACTTACCCCTTGCTGGGTGGCCCTATTCCCAAAACACCACGTATTTGAAAATACGTGCAACAGAAAGAGGCTGGGAGGTATGAAGCAACAGACGAGAGTTCAAGTCCTATGTAATCCAACAGAAAGATGCAAGGCCCTGGGAAGGCGGAAGGGGTGAGTCTTGGGAAAAGGCGGACACACCTTGAAAACAGTGGTTCTCAACTGGGGTGATGTCACCTGCCTGGAGTCATTTTTGGGTGTCACACTACGGAGATGTTATTGGCTTTCACTGGGTAGAGGCTACAGGTCCTGCCAAGCATGCTCCCATGCATAGGACCCCCTCTTCTGCCCCCCCCGCCAAGGTTGATGACAAGTCATTGAAGCCTGCAGTGGTGAGGTAATGCAATAAACATGGCTGAAGGAATGCAACTGAAACCATAAAGTCATACACTATGGCTCACTGGTAGCCACAGCATTATGTGCACAGAAAATAATTTCACTTTTTAAGGTGTAGTTTTCAAGGGTTTCAAAGGCATGTATAATGTAAATTTAAATGTGTTTTTGTTATTTTAAGAGATGACAAAGGTAGACATTTCAACTCCTGAAGCTCCTTTTATACCAGGGCCTTCTAACTCTATGAATCCTTGTCAAATAGGATTGAAAAGACTCTTTGGAAGAGCCACCTCTGCTCAGATTCTTGGTGAAATACAAGTGGCTGAGCCCTGCGGAACATGTGCTAATGAACAGGAGCCTCATCTGCCACGGCCTCTGAGCCCAGACCAGTCCCCAGGCACAGACAGCCCACGGCTCAGTGGCATTTTGCCAGCTGAAGCCATCAGCCACAAAGTGCTTCCTTTCCAGAAAATTCAGCAGTGCTGATTTTACTTTTGTTCTCTAGAACCCAAGGTCCCGGGAGGTTAGACCCGGGACGTTTCCTCACGTCCCCACAGTAGGCTGCGGTGCGCCTGCATCTTGGACACCGTGTCCCATGTGAGTACTGTTTCCTGCAAGCTGTGGGCATTCGGAGGACACGGACCCAGCCAGACTCACTTCTGTGTCCTGTGCCCCGTCTCAGGTTATGACATAACTGTCACACGAATGAATGAAATTCCCCCATCATGCTGATGATGGCTTCTTTATCACAGTGGGCACTGCAGGGACCTTGTCTGCCTAAAAGCTTTTTCTAGCTTGCAAGCATATTGGTCAATACAGGAGGCCATGAGCTGTGCAGGGATGAAGGCCCAGGGAGTGTCCTTCGGCCAGCAGGGCTGGGGGTTGCAGATGAACACACCAGGTAGAGGACAGAGCTGGGAGGGTCTGAGGGTTTCCATGGGGTCCTCGCGACACAACTCAGAACCAAACAGAGAATATGAACTTTGGACATGCTCTTCTCCTTCGGAAGTCCTCAAGCTAGTGGGCGTCTCAACAACTGTGAGGGCGCAGACACTCTGTTTCAACTGCTGGTTCTGAAGGCCTGCGTCAGGAGGGCCGCGGTAGTTTTCTAGGGGACATAACAATGTATAACCAACGAGCTGGCTTCAAACCTCAGAAACTTGCTCTCTTGAAGTTCTTGAGGCCACAAGACAGGTATCAAGGTGCCTGCAAAGTGGGTACCTTAGGGGCAAGACTCCATCCAAGGACTCTGTCCGGCTGTTCGTGGCTGTTGATCTTTGGCCTGTAGATGCCACACTCCAGTCTCACCTCGACCTCCATATGACCTTCTCAGGGCTTCTGTCTTGTCTTGTATCAGGACCTCGGTCATGTGGCACTAGGGCTTGCCCTACTCCAGTACAGCCTCACCAGAGCTCCCTGAGTCTTCAGTCATTCTATTTCCAAATAAAATCGCATTCCCTGGTATGGGGGCTATGACTTCAACACATCTTTCTGGAGACATGATGCAATTCATAACAGATGGAAGCAAACTTGAAGGCCACCCCAGGTAATTCTGCCACATATCCCACGGACCCCACTCTCTGTGCAGAAGGGGCCACACTTGCCCCATGGGGAGCAAAAGCGTCTATTGCAGACTGCTGATGGCTAGGTGTCCATAGTTTGTATCTGGAATGTCCCCCAGAGTCTTATGTTCCAAGGTGGAGTTTTGAGAAGGCAACTGGACCACAGAGGCACAGTACTCATCAGCAGATTCAACCATGAAGGAGTTCATGTGCAGTGGGGTGTGGGGTGGGGCAAGGTGTCCCCTACAAGGCTGTGTTCTTGTCCCTGAATCTTCTCCTTTCTCTCTGCCTCCCGACTGCCAAGGGTTCCGCATCTGTCCCCCATGCCACGCTGTTCCACCATATTGTTCCTGCCTTAGAGCCGGCCAAGCACAGGCTGAGCCCCCGAAACCTCGAGCCAAAAAGCCTCTCTTCCTGCGTATTGTCCCAGAGGCTGAGGAAGCGACTGATACACCAGGTCTGCAGAACATGACAAGGGCCTGATCTGAGGAAGATGCTGGACCTGGCCCACAGCCTGGCTCAGCGCCCAGGGCCCCTGGGTCCATCTTCTCGCTCGCTGCACTGTGGATGTGGGAAAGAAAGGACTCCGTGCAGTCTTCCAGCTACTCAAGCAGCAGGGGCCTCAGTGTGAGGCTGCAGAAAGAAGGGGAGTATAAGGACGTCCCAGCTTCTTCCCGGCAAATCCGTGGTTTGGGGCAGATCCTGCCCTGCAACTCCTCACAGCCGTTCCGCAGGTGAGCAACTGTGCCAGGGAGGGCTGCTGAGCCAAGAGAGCACCGCTCCCCTTCCACGCGATGGCGCAGGTCAGGGTTGGCCAAGGAGGGCTGACGACGCCTTTGGGGGTTCGAGCCCAAGCCTTCCCACCTGGATACTTTTATATGGCTGGTGGAGAAAGTTGCACCTGCTCTGGCAGGGGCCTCCCAGGCTCCAGGGATACTGAGGCAGCCGTCAGCCAAGGCAGGGATGGGGGAGTGGAAACCCCAGGGGAGACCCCACGGGACAACTCCCTGGTGGCCACATTATTTCACAAGTTTGCGTTTGCAAATACCGTTCCCTCCATCCCCCTGCCTGGAGAACAGCTTCCTCTGTCTTCCTTGACTTTGCCGATTCCTGCAAATCGTGCCAGCCTCGTTTCAAACCCGTCACCAGGAGTCCCCAAGGGGCCCTCAGCAGGGCAGGGAGAATCCGCACACTTCCCCAACCACGGTGCAAGGGGCACATCTAATTTTTGAAGCTACTTTGACGTTGGGTTTCTGCTCGGTGCAGCCAGACTCAACCCATCAGTGATACGGGGGGAGAGTTCATTCTCATTTCCTTTTACAAGGAGATGATTGGGCTCCTGGAGAATCTAAATTGAGGCATGTTCTGGCACACAGAAAAATGCGTTCAGCTTGGCTCAGCCTTTCTCACCGCGGGCCTTTGCCTGCCGGCGCTGTCCATGGTTCTGGCCTTGCTGAACCCACCTCTAGCCCCAACCAGCAGCCACTGAGCAGAGCCTCCAGGGCAGGGGGTTCTCAGGCTGGGGGAGAATCCACGACCCCGGAGCCGCTGGGCAGGAGGTGACCACTAACAAGTTAGGAGCAGCTCGTGATGGGTGGCACCTCCTCCCCAAGCACGGTGGGCTGCGGTCACAGAGGACAGCTCCTGCGACGGGGACTAAGGAGCTGTGGTCCTCCGGCTGGTGAGGTCTGGGGTGAGGGTCTGGGCTGGCCCATCACCCCGCGACCCCTGGACTCTTCAGCATCAGTGACAGGCTACCTTCTCTGCTGCCCCAGAGTCGCTGAAGATAAGCAGTGTCCTGCCCTGCCCCTCACCTCCCACCACTGTTAACCCAAGCCCCTTGTCTACGCCTGTGGACCCCCATGTTGACCATGCCGTCATTGTCTCCTGTGTGTGCAGAAGGTCCACTGACTCAGGGTGGCCAGGCACCTACTGTGAGCTCCACTGGCTCAGCGCTGTCTTCCCTATATCACACATCCTCTATTCCACTATCACCCACCAAGAGCCAGAAATACGTGTCAGAGTCAGGCTCGTGGTGACCTGCGTTTGACTGTCCTACAGGGCAGGGACATCGCTGAGTTGTCCAGATGTCCACAGCCTGGCTCAGTGCAGGTCAAATGGACATGTGCCCTGTCTGTTCCCTGCTCTGACAAGCCAGCCAGATGTCTGAACCCCCAGGTATTGACACACCTGCATCCTCCACTTCTGCTGACCAGCACCTGCCAAGGTGAGCCCACAGCCCAGTGTCCCTGCCGGAGCCACTCCCAGGTCTCGTTTCCTACCATCCCGGAACTCAGAGGTGCCTGCACGTGTGTCCCCTTTGCCCAGATTGGTAGTGACAATGATAAGTGATCATTCTTACTTTCTGAGTGCTCCTGCCCCCTTCGGCACCAGGGCACCGTAGCCTCAGTGAATTCTTGCACACCCGTGTTGTAAAGGAGTGGCTTGCATCTGGGGCATCAGCAAGAGTGCTAAGAGAGGGTAAGGATCTGGCCTCGGTCCTTCCGGCAGAGCTGGGCCCAGACTTGGCCCAGGTGACCTCCCTTGAGGGCTCTTGCCCGTACCTCAGGTGCAGTCCACGTGGCTGCCTCAGGCCCCCAGTCTAGCCATTTCTATTTTTCACAGGAGAATCTGGGCCCTGAGAGGCAGGATCCACACGGGCGTTCAGCCACACTGGAGAGAGGCAGGATGAGGATCCAGCCTGATCTAATCCTAAACCCAGGCACTCCCGCCCCACTGGACCCCCTGCCTCCCACTTCTCTTCCGGTGTTGGGCTGCCTTCTCTCGTGGCCTGGACTGTGGCCCTCCCACGCCCTTGGTCGTGCTGGACGTGCAGGGTGGCGAGCAGGGGACACTCACTTCTCTCTGTTGAATATGATGAATTCCTTCCGCACTGTCTCCAGACACTGCTGCAGGTGCCCGTTCTGTCAGAGAGCACAGACAGATGACTAGACGGCGGCACTGTCCGGGGGAATGCCACGGCGGGGCAAGGAGGGGGACAGAGCTCAACAGGAATTGCCACTGCTGGGGCCGGGGCCCAGACAGCCCAGGGGCTGAGGCAGGCTCTGATTGTGTGGGCAGCTACAGCCACAGAAAGCTGGCAGGAGAATTTCTGTCTCCCTTTTACACTGTTAAATCCAACACAAAAGCCATGTTAGCAAGAAGAGAGAAGCTTCTGAGCTGCTGTCCTGCGTGTCTGGATGTCCACCAGACCTACCTAAGAAGCAGAGGAGAAGAAACTCAAGACAGTTAAGCAGGGGACCCTTTCTCTTCAGGACCACCCAGCACTGGGACCACCTGGACTACAGATGCTCCCTGACACACATCCCAGAGGCCCCCACGGGCAGCGGTAGACAGCACACAGAGCAGGAAGCATGCTCCTCTCCTGTGTGACTCATGAACACACAAACAGGGCACATCAGGCCTGTGTTGGCAGCAGGCTGCTGGCTCTGGGCCTCAGGCCCACGGGACTTTTAGGAGATCGTGAGATATTTCCATTTCTTTTACAATAAGAGGAATAAAATGAACTTTTATCACCAAAGACTGTTTTCACCTTCATACCAAGGCAGCCATAAAATAAAAATGTTAATTTGATTTTTAGAGGAAGGCGTGACTGGGGGGTTGAATCACGTCCTGCCAAATACGTGCAAGTCCTAAGCCCTGGCACCTGTGGCCGAGTGTGGCCTTGTCTGCAACAGGACCTTTGCAGATGTCATGACTGTGGTGTAGGGTGTAAGCGGTGACTGGAGTCCTTGCTTAATGGCCACGTGAGGACAGAGATGCTGGGATGGGGCCAGGTGAGGAGGGAGGGAGCGATGAGAGTGACACAGCAAGCTGAGGGACACCGAGGTGTCCAGGGATCACTAGACACGGGAGGGTCAAGGAACGCCCCACCCGACTGCCATCTCTGGAGAGAGGGAGATCCAGTTGGCACCTTGATTGAGAAGGCGTGGCCTCCAGGATGGTGAGAGAATGAGGCCTGACTGCGGGGGTCACCCCGATCTGTGATGCTGTGCTTGCCATCACCCCGAAAGGTGACAATGGCAGGGCCCATGAACATCACAACGTGACCCTAGGGCCTCCCAGTAAAGCACCTTCCCAAAGGGTGCGTCAGGACGACTGTCGCAGGGCTGGAGTCATCAGCACTAGTGCTCTTCAGGTCACAGAGAGCTCTGTGCCTGAGCATGCGTGCCTCTCTCTGTAGCCACCCTGTCGCACTCTGTTCTGTGTGTGATGGTGATGGGGCATTCCATTTACTGCAAAAGAAGGCACAGCTAACTCTCCATATCGCCGGTGTTGCATCTGTGCCTGTGAATTCAACCAACCGGGAACCAAAAATATCTGGGAGAAAATTCCAGCAAATTTCACAAAGCCAAACTTGACTTGCCATGTAGCAAGTATCAAGTGCGACGCAGAATCTACCAAGTGTGGGGATACGGGGGCACACCCCTGGTGATCTCCTGCTACCTCACAGCCCCTCAGTCTCTCTCTAGCTCAGGTCTGAACAGTGTCCTGTGGCCTGTCCACGTGCCGTGGAGTTAGTCCCAGAATGGTTGCATCTGTGGTGACCACGTGCCCACTTCTTCTTGACACTCTTCCTCAACAACCCCGAAAGCAGCTGTTAGCACAGCACACACATCGCAGTAGGGGCTGCATGTCATCCAGAGATGATTTAATAACGTGTGTGGGAGGATGTGCAGAGTGTGTGCGTGTGCGCACATGGAGCTGTGTTGCGGGGCGGAGGGGAGGGACTGGAGCGTCCTCGGAGTTTGGTGGATGGCAGGGTCCTGTGACTGACCCCTGGGGCCGGGACAGTGGGAGGCCTTGCTTGGGAAGGGTGATGTGAAAGGCCCCTTTGCCTAAGAAAGGCTCCTGCTCAGGGCTGTCCCAGCCGCCCTCCTGCAGACCACCCCGGAGGCACTCACCAGGGGGCAGGTGTCTTTTGTGCTGTCTTTGGACCTGTGCTTGGCCAACCTTTTCTTCTTCTTGTGAAGGGGCTTGGATTCTAGAATCATTTCTTCAAGTTCAAATGTAGGGTCACAGTTAAGTCTCCCTTTCTGAAGGGAAGAGGAAAAGGAAGCACGGTTTGTCCACGGCCCACTGGTCGCTGGCTCCTTACTCTCTAAAGTGCCATTCATTCACCCATAGAACACTGACAACTGCCCCGTGGAACACATCGGCTGAAGGTTCTTTCTGGCAATCCTGCGCACACACACACGCACACACACACACACACACACACACACACACACACACACACACACTCATCCTTCGCTTTTGGTTGTGATTCTGTGATGGCCCCTAGGCAGCCCCAGCCCACTCACACCAGTGAAACTTCTTCGTTTCATTGCTATGTATAATTTTTTACATAACATGGAGTTCGATTTTCCAAATTGATTTTTTCACCGATTATTTTATCATGTCATTATTTTTTTAGAAATATGATTTTTAATACTTTAATTCTAAAGCACCTTTTCTGACCTACCTCTGCCCTGGTTTCTTGTTTCCCCATGACTGGAAGCAGTGACCTCTCAGGCCTGGCTGAGCTGCAAAGCCAGGGCACCCCACCCATCCTGACTCCTAGATCCCAGGTCCCTGGGAATTGTTGTTGGTCCTGAACCACCTTTGGACCTGCCTTTGGGAGCGGGCCCAGGAGGCCAGACCCCTTGGCACCGGAGTCACACGGGCAACCTCGGCAGGCCCACGACTTCCTGAGGGCTCTGTTCATCACCAGCAGCCTGGACAGCAAAGCCTCCCAGCAGGGACGGGCCACAGCACCTCGCTCAAGTGCAGCAACTGAGCCCGGCAGGAAACTGGTCTAACCAGAACCGGACATCCTTGGGCCTGTTAGGGCAGGGCCTGCTGTGGCCCAGCTGAGGGGAGCAAGGCGGGGCGCGGCTCTGGGGTCCAGCCAGGCCATGAGCTGTGCACCTCACGCTCCTGGTGCTGTGGGCAGACCTGAGCCAGCTCCACCTCTGCCTCCCCGCCTCCCTGGGGGCTGAGGAGTTGGCTCAATGGTGCCTGGCAGGCTTGCAGAACAGGGGCTGCCTGACCTGTGATAACCGATGCTGCCTCTGCAGCTCTGCAGCCCCCGCAGCTCCCTCAGGACTCGGCCTTGACCCCGACCCCAGAACCAGGGCTGAGCTGCCTGCAACCCCGCTGTCTACATCTGGCTGCTTCAGCGGCCTGGTAACAGCCAGTACCCGGGACACAGACTGAGGGGCACAGCCTGAGCTATGCACATGGAACTGGAGCAAGTCGCTGAACCTCTGTGGGCCTCAGTTTCCCTGACTGTAAAGTGAGGGCAACAACACAAGTCTGTGAAGCCCATGAGAGACGCTCCCTGTCGCTCAGGAGACTGGGCACATGCTAATGCTGTGGTTACTGCTTTGTTCGGGCACACGCTGTGCAGGTCTATGTCCATGGTCCCTAATCTTTCTAATAGCAGGGAATGTTTAGGTGAAGACCATTCTCCCATGGGTCAGGGGTGGAGGGCACTTGCCATGCCATAGGTCATGGGCAAATGGCCTTGAAATGGCAGCAGCAGAAGGGAAGGGGAGCGAAGCTCCGCCTCCTGTCAATCAGCAGAGGCATCAGAACCTGATAGGAGAGCGCTGACAGGAGGTGGAGCTTTGCTAGTAGCTCATCTGGTCTCTGCTCACCTTCAGCTCATCACCCCGTGAGGGCCGCAGGGGCAGGTACTCATTCACGACAGGCTTATGCACTACCTATGCTAACGCCACGTGACGGCTTTAAGGTCCCCTCGGTTCCATGAATCTTGACCCCAGGGTTCTGGGAGCAGTGCAGAAGTGTGAATTAGGCCTTGCGTGCACACACAAATGCTCACGTGTGCTGCTGCTGGAGAGCCTGGAGCCTAGTCAGCGTGGCCCTGGGCCTGCAGATAACACGTTTCCTAGCCTCGGAGGCCATGCTCAGCGCCCAGGTGAGGGTGCCACGCCATCCGCAGGACCCTTCCCCTCCACTCACGTTGGGCACGAAGCCTGGCATCAGCGCCTTCTCAAGCACAGCATCCCAGTTCGTGTCAGCCAAGTAGGGTGCGCTCTGCACGTCCCTGAGGCTGGACAGGCGGCTGTCGGGGTCCTTAGTCAGGAGCTGCGGGCAGAAGGAAAATGGATACTTGGAAGTGCACACCCCACTGAGGGAATGAGGGACACCCGCTCGGGACAATCAAGGTGCCCCGGCACACCATGCCTGTGATGGCCCTGCACTGTCTGGGTCATTGGTCACTGGCAGCACCATCTGCACACATCCATGTGTGGCCAGGGAGGAACGGCGAGGCCAGGCTGCTTCTGCAAGGTCGCTGGGAAAGGGACTCTTGGGACAGGCCCTAGATTTTCAGCCTCTGTTTCTTTCTGGGGCTGTACTCTGTGACATGCCACCACTCCTTGACATCTGCGCAGGCTCTGCTTAGGAAGTAAAGGAACCGGGCACCTTGTTTAGGACTTCCCACTTAGCAGTGGGAGATACTGTGGTGTCACAGTGTTCCCTGGACAGCATGAGGTGACCTTTGTGACCTGCTGGAGTGGTCGCATTTGTATCAAAGGTGACCATTTTTAGTTTCATTTCAAACTGAGTTTCTGCTTACAAGGTGATATCGCAGCAGAACAGCCACAGAAGTGAGCTTTTTGTGTTTGTGTGTGTGTTTTGGGGGTGATACTGGGGATCCAGCCCAGGGCCTTCATGCTGAGCTAACCTCACCTAGGCCATTTTTATTGTATTTTTGATTTGGAGACAGGATTTTACTAAGTTGCTAAGTTGCCCAGGCTGGACTTGAGCTTGTGATCCTCCTGTTTCAGCCTCGCAGAATGGTGGGACTCCAGGGCTTCTCACCACTCCTGGATCACGCTTTCCAATCACACTGCTGACCATACTGTGTCTAGCACTCCACATCACTGGTTTCCCTTTCCGTCCTGTCCTGCACACCTGTGTCCGCCACGGATGACCCTCTGCCAGGGGCTGTCCTCCCTGCCTTACCTTCTTCAGCAGGGCCACCATGCCCGTGCACCACGAGGATGAGTAATGGACACGCTCCACCTTGAACATGTTGAGGATCTCATCAATGGGCGTGGCCGAGTGGATTTCATAGGGCCTCTGCAACCCAAGGACAACAGCCCGAGTCAGAGGGCGAGATCTGGGAGGGATCTGTCCCAAAGGAACTGTGACATGGGCTAGCTGTCACAATCATATATGCTCCCCTTCAGGTCACTTTGGGTGTCTGCCTCTCCTGGCCAGCAGGTGGTCTGGACCTGTGCCCCAGGGGTAGCCAGCCCGCGGGGCAGTGCAGGAACTTGGCAGGCAAGCGGTGCTCTCATGGCTACCTTGCCCATAAATGACAGAGGCAGGATTCACATCACAACCTGGTCCAAGCGCCAGCTGAGGTCACAGGCTGCCGTGTGGTCTGTCTCCACTCACAGGGTACCCAAAGGCCCCTCGGGCACAGGCTCCACCTGCTGGTGGGCCTCAGCCACCACCTTTCCTTGTTCTGGCTGACCTAGTACATGGACGGGCACAGTTGATGTGGCCAGCGCTGGATCTGGCTGGATGAGGAGTGGCAGTAAGTGGCTTCTCCTTCTCCCATGGTCCCCTGTCATGCCCGCCCCATGGCAAGGGCACACAAACTCCCCCGGATCCCATGCTTGGTGTGGGATGAAGCATCCTGTTTTCTCAGTGGGCCTGTTTATTGTATTGCATTGACTTGAATGGATTAAAAATGCCCGCTAGCCAATAGGGCAGAGTTTTGGGTATGGAAGACGGACGTGTGAGCCAACAAACAGGGAAGAAGACCCATCCCGGATGTGGGTAGTGCCAACCATTAGACTGGTAGCTTGAGCTGAATAAGGGGGAAGGAAAAAACCTCTTCATTTTCGTCTCACCTCTAGACGGCAATCTCCAGGGCAAAGCCACCCAACTCTCTGTCTTTTCCTATTAATTCTGTTTTTCTAGCAACCCCTGCAGTCTCCTGGCGCTCAGCCCCCGGCCCCCCACCCCCCAGGCTTGTGAAGGTGAGATCCCAGCTGGGAGTGCGTCAGGCCCCGCTCACTGCCCAGCCCTGCCTGGGCGAGGCAGCTCTCCTGGGTCTTCTGCGCCTCCCACCTGGCTTGCTCACACTGGCCATTCTCAGTACGCGCTGGGCCAAAGGCCGCCAGGCTGGAGGAGCAATCCTTCCCCAGAGCAGACGGTGTGGCACCCGAGCAGATTCTGGAGGCATCTCAGGAGTGACTTCCAAGTCAGTCTGTGACCTGGATTGCCCAGCACGGAACTGCACCATTAATCCGTGGCAGTGAAGTGCTGCCGCCTGCCCCTCCGTGAAGCTGGGGCTCCTCGAAGGGCGATTGTGTTATGCTCATTTCTGTGTTCCTGGGGCCCCTGTGGGATGTCTGCCACTGAGCCAGGTCCCACGGCACGAGGATGAGGATGATGTCACTCCACCCACAGAAGTGGATTGGCCACTGGCCACAAGCCAGGCAAGGTGCTGGGACCCCAGGGCACATGGGGTGCAGGCTCCAGCCTCAGAGGACTTCAGTGCCTTGGGGCTGCTGCAAACAGAAGGGTTGCCCAGACCCTGACCTGGGTGGGGTCCAGGCCCCTAGAATAGAGGAGCACCTCCATCTTCACCAGAGGGTCTGCTAGACAGGACGCATGCCCTGTGAACGCACCACTGTCCCGTTCTGATGTGCCTACCTAGCCTATCCTCTTCTGACTGGTAGATTGTTCCCTTATCTGTTAGTTCAACGGGGAAGTCTCCGTCAGCCCCTGTATTACTCAAGGGCTGGGACAGATGCCTGACATAAACAACTCAAAGGAGAACGGTTTAGTTCAGCTCATGATTTCAGTGGGTGCAGTGCATGGCTAGCTGGTTCCAACTCAGAAACAGCACGGTGACAGGATGTGGTGAGGACAACGGCTCACACCATGGCAGCCAGGAAACAGAGCGGGGAGGAGGTGGGCCCAGAGCACACTGTCCAGGTCATACTCTCAGCGCCCTACCTTCTACCAGGCTCCACCTGCTAACAGCACACTCCGTCATTAACACGGCAACTTTACAGAACAAAACAGGGGCCTCATATCCCAGAGTTGGGCACTGATGTCAAAGGCCGGGCATTTGGCTCTGACCACTGCTGTTATAGGTGAAAATACATCTCGCCCTCACCCGGAAAGTCAAAGTCTAACCTTTAAGACGTAAGAAATGACTTTATTTGAAAATGAAGTGAACCTGAGGTCATTAAAGTGGGCCCTAAGCTGGTATGACTGGGGTCCTTATAAAAGGGGAAAACTTATAGAAAGAGGTACTTCAGGCACTGCGAGAGGCACACACAGAAAGACGATGTGCAGAGACACAGCCATTGCCAAGCCAAGGAGAGAAGCCTGGGGCGTACCATTCCTCACAGCCTCAGGAAAAGCCAAACTTGCCCAGACCTTGGCCTTCCAACTTCCAGCTGTGAGATGACAGATGTCTATCTTTAAAGCCCCAGTCAGCAACACGTTTTGGAGACACAGAAACTAAAAACAACTATCCCCACTGCCCACATGCAGCGTTCTGACCTGAGGAGTCTGGTTTGGTCCTGGCATGCACTGCTGCCCTCTGTGGACAGCCCCAAGGGAGCAGGGCCTGTTTCCCTACCCCCCGTGGGCTCGTGGGCTGGGGGGATGGGCAGAAGAGTCGTCTGGGTGTGTATGGAGTTCTGGGAGGGAAGCTATGGGGCACCGGGCTCCTGGTCAAGGATTGGAAATGGCAACTTCTATGGCGTGGACATGGCAGGGACTAGGGGCGGGGCTTCTGAACTATTCAGGATCGTTTCTTCCAATCTTTTTAATTAAATTCTTCTGCCCACTCTGTGCCAGCCACCTGGGAACCAGCCACCAGAGGCACAGGGACATGCTGAGAGAGGACCTGCATTTGAAAAAAACCCAGGAAACTGAGGCTCAGTAATGAAGACAGACTTTCCTGGTACATTGGTTACTTTTCCTTGCTAGAACACGATATCTGACACCTACCTCTTAAGGAAGGGAAGGTTTATTTCAGCAGAGTTTCCGGAGGTTTTAGTCCATTTGTGGGTGGCTGGCAATGGTGGAAGGGTTTGATGGGAACCTAGCCAGAAAGAAGCTGTTTATGGCCATGGCAAGTCAGGAAGCCAAGAGGAAGAGCAAGTGTACCCTTCCAGGTCAATCCCCAGTGATCAGCCTCTTCTGATTAGACCCCGTCTCCTAACCACACAGAAAATCAATGGGTTAAATCCATAATTGAATGATGGAATCACTTTGCAAGCATGAGGCTGTTTGGGGAGACCTTTCAGATCCAACCACAGCACCTAGTGTCCCAGAGAGACACTGAGTAGTCTCATTCCATGCGCCGTCAGCAATGCTGCCACAGCCACAAATGCCACTGCCTAGGAGAAGAGCCAGCCACGGGGGTTTCCCCTATGGACATCGCATCTCTGGTTCCTGCTTGGCTGTTACCAGGGACCCCTGCATTCTGCTGTTTCTTCATCTGAGCTCCAGATGAGCTACTCTTCCTCAAATTTCTGCAATTTCACTTCCAGAGGGAAACGGACAACGAGCACAATCACTGGGAATCAGGAGAGTGACAGCGGCCCAGGGCAGTACAAGCATTTGGACATAAGCCTGGGGAAGAATGACCAAAGCGTGCCCAAGTACTCGAGGCCCTGGGCTCAGCCCTCGTTCACGTGGGTGGGTACAAGGAGACCCAGTCCTCTCACGGGAATAATGGCTACAGTAGCTCAACGTTCCCCTGCCAGCTGCGGAGAATTCTACTGATGGTTCCTTCTCACTTCCTGGCCCTGGGATGTGCTGACTCAGAAATTCACGTGGAACTCTCGGGGCTAAGTAATTGCCCGTGCTGCAGTTAAAAGTGCTTTCAGCAGCCGGACATTGCATCTACCCACTGTGAAGCGCAGATGTCTCCATTTCAGGAAACTCAGTTTACAAAAAGAACAAAAGCCAAACTGACCAAGAAGCGGAAGAATACAGACAGAAGGAATTGCTGTAGGACCGTTATTTTAACTGTTGAAACTGAGCTGGAGTTTAAAAATATAAAACCAAGTAAACCAATCTTTCCTCTGAAATCTCTTTACTCAAACTCCCATGACAGAACAGATAAAAGTGAAGGACAGCTCCTCGGGCATTTTAAACCTCAGAGCTTGAGAACAACCTCCCCCTCCCGCAACAGTCCACTAACCTTCACAGGGTTCTGGAGTCTGGGAAAGAGCTTAAAACCACTGACAATCCAAGATGGTCCCTCTCCTTCCTTTGGGAGAAAGGCAGAGTCCATTGTCTTCAGGCGCCTGACAAACAATGCTCTGTCTGCTTCACTAAGGGACCAGAAGTCAGCACCTAGACCAAGCTCTCCCTCCTCCGTCATGCGGATGGGTCCACATACCAAGTGTGCACCCCTGGCCTCTTAATTTTGCAGTCCGGTCTCTAGGGGGAGCGCCACATACCCATCTATACACTGGCCTCTCTACACAAAGCTTCTTCATTTACCATCTGGCTGCAGTCAGAAGGTAACACAAGTGAGGGAACTGGTGGTGGGCAAACACGCCCCACGGCGTGGGCTTTCTGGACTCACCTGATACCCACATTAAGAGTACCCTCTACACAGTAACCTCATGTTCAAGATTTCAGCCCATCCTCTGGATTTCTCTATGTCCAACCATAGAGTGTGACTGGTGGTCCCCAACCAGGGTAGTGCCCCCAACTCTAAGGGAAAAAGTATGAGATAATTTTGGTGGCCACACCTGAGGTGGGGGAGGATTTCTTCTGGCTTCTAGCTGATGGAAGCCAGGCACACTGTCAGCCTAAATACACAGAACATCCCCACCATAGAGAATGATCTGGGCCTACTGTACACAGTGCTGAGACTGTGACTCTGAAAATACGGGCTGCACTACAGCCCCTCCCCTTTCGCAGACCAGAATCAGGCCTAGTGTGCATCATTCAGCAACCGTGGTGTAGAGTCAGGATCAGAAAAACGTGATTCCAGATCCGATATTCTCATTAAGCACTGTGCACTGGCTGTGCTCTGCACTAGCTTTGGTGTGGACCTCGATGCCCCCACTGGCTCCAGATCCTTACACACTTCCCTGGCCACCCCAAGGCAGGGGCTCAGCCTCAGTTTGCTGAGCCAGCCTCCGCTCCCTTCCCTGTCTGTGCGTGCGTGATCGCCTCCAACAACCATCTTCCAACTTCCGCAGGAATTCTCTCCCGGATCCTCTGAACTCAAGCCACCCACACTTGTCCTCATCCACCTGCCACATGCCATCCTTATGACAGGGACATTTACGTTGTGACGTGAATGGTCCCACGTGCCAGATCCTGCCTAGGCTCTAGTCACAGTTCCTTACTTAACTCCACAGGGACAGCACAGGTGAGCGTCATTATCCCCCTGCTACGGATGAGGAAGACAGAGCTAAGGTGAATTAAGTGACACAGCCGGAATCCCTGCACCCAGAAGCTTTTCTGCCCAAGAAGCACGCGGGCCTCACCTGCTAATGGCCAGCAAACAAGATGGATGCAGGTTGATGATTAAACTGTCACCTTGATGAGCTTGGCAGCAACCAGGGGACTTGCACAGCACACACAGCACACTCTGGTGTGTCTGGTGGGTTAGGAAGACGTGGCCTTGCTGTCTACCTCTGGTCCCTGCTGTTTCCTCTCTGGTAGCTACCCTGCTCTGCTTCCGTGAACTGTGCAGCTTGGCTCCCCAACACCCTCCCCCGTGATGTTTCCACCATGGAGGCCGCTGACCATGGACCGAATCCTGTGAAATCATAGCCAAAATAAATAGATAAAGAAAGAAATGCATTCATACATAAATGCTCCTCTTTAAGTTCTGTATGTTTGATCCCAGTGACAAAAGTCCTTGGCTCTTGGGCCTAGCCCTGGCACCTGGGGAGTGCCAAGCGGGAAAGGTCACAGGCCTGCCATCAGCCCCTCCAGGTGGGAGCCCCAAGAGGAAGAGGTCTGCCATTTCCAGACTGCTGACTGTGACAAGGTTCCTGGTGGGGCCACATCGCAAGCCTGTGAAGTGTTTTAAGGTTGTCTTTCACTGTCATGAGGGGGAAGCTTGCACTGAGCAAGAAGTCTTTCTGGTTATTAGAGCTTCCCCAAAACATAACAGATTCTTTCCAGATGAGAGGGGCTCTCTGGATCGTAAGGATATTAACTCACAGGTGAGTGGTCACCTTTCATGGAGACTTCTAGGCCGGATGGGATGATGTGGGCCTAAATGTCCTTGAGGTTCAATGCATACAAACTCCTTACGTTTGTCCACTTGGTGTTCTGACCAGAGGGCATGGTGGGGTTCTGAGGTGACAGACAATTGTGACATGGGGCACCACATGGGTCTCCTTTCATTCAGCAGGCTGGGAGGGAAGAATCGAGACTCTCCTTGGGGTTCAGAGGGAAGATGTGCTCTCTTGGGCTTCCTGCCCCCTGTCCACTCCCCCGTGCTCACAGGAGACTTGGTCCGTCTGTCCTCTGCTCTCCCATGGCTTGTGGCTCCTCCCGGCAGAGGTGGTTATTTTCTGTGCTAGGACTAGAATATTCTTGGGCTCCTGATCTGCAAACCACATCAGCACAATCACTTTCCCCACTATCAGTTCTAGAACTTTCCAACACTAAGATCCTAGAATGTGTGTTGGGATATTCTATGGGACCTTCCTTCATTTCTGGAGAGAAAGGAGCACTGGACCTGTCAGGATGCTGTCATTGACACGACTGAGGTGTCGCAAGGACGAAGCATAATTTTGAAACTGACAGAGCTCAGGAGCAAATCTGAGTGATTTCTCTGTATAAGTTTTGGTGAAATCAATTGCGTCCTGCCTGAAATCCAGAGAATAAGCTATTTGCACTTCCCCCTTGCCCTTCAAGTAGGAGACGAAACCAGGCTAAAGTTCTTGGAGAAAGGTTTACGCCAGTTCCTGACAAATGTCCCTTCATTTACTATACTAGTCCCACCCCCACACCAAAGGTCCCCAGCTGACCATCGGCCTTTCCTTCTTCCAATGACAATGGCATCTGGATCTCTGAACAGGTCATTCGGAAGGATTAAAAAGGAAATGGTTCATTTCTGAAGCAGTGACCCTTGGGGCTCTTTGCAAGCCTTCATCTCTGACTGTTCTGACCTCTGGCGAATGATCGCCGCAGTGTTTCCCTGCTGCCTGGCATCCAGCTGTGAGCAGGGCAGCTGCCACCCAAGGTCTTGAGTGTGACAAGGGATGTGAGATCCAGGGCCTCTGGAGGACACCTGTGTTCTTACGACAACACAAGCTACGCAGCCAGGGAACCAAGGGAGCCTCCGGAAACAAGCCAGCCTATGTGGGGCACTAATTTTTCCACCCAGCACCTGAGAAATGAACAAGTCCGTGTGGCCTTTGCATTCTAACAACTCTGTGTGTAGTAATCGTTTCTGAGGCACTTTTGGGAAATCTTTGGCATCAACAGCACAGGAGTTGCGTGAACTCGGGGTGCCACATAATCCCTGCAGCCACAGAGTGCTCCAGGACCACAACTGTTTGGTCATCCAATCGCCAGCGTCACCATGCCGCTGGGACCCGACAACGCAAAGGGAGTGCAGTTCCCTTTGCCTCCAGAAGGGGGCCTTCTGCTGACGTGAATATGCACATGCCCAAGTAAGGCGGAAACAACATCAACACTGCATCAGAGGGAGGAACTCACGGGACCGGGAGTTACACGGGCCACGCCTCTCACTGCCCAGGGGCGCACCCCCTTTACTCCAGGGCCACACACAGATCGGGAGGCTGCTCTCATCCCTCCACGTGACCGAGGAATGGTCCTGGAGGTGTGGTGACATCATCGTCAAAAGGTACGTGTGCAAAGGAAACGTGCCTCGACGTGAGCCACCAGTCGTCAAGGAGCCACATGAGGCATCTTCAGCTGTCACATGCATCGAACCACTCAGCCATTTTATAGGGTACAGAGGGGTGCATTGTGGGAAAGATGTGAGACAGCCAAACTTGAAAGAAGAAGGAATAAAGGAAGGAGGAAAGAAAGAAGGGAAATGAAGGAAGAAAAGAAAAAAGGAAGGAAGGAAGAAAAGAAAGAAAATAGAGCAGAGGAAAATCACACTGACCTTTGAAGAGCTCCCAGTGGAGCTGGGAAATTGGGCTCAGATGTGCCGTGTGGTGGGTTGAAGGCGAAAGGGTTGGAACCGCAAGGCCAGGGTGCCTCAGTGTTTGATGTGGGCTCCCCCCATGGTCTTGCGTGAGGCTCAACCCTCTGAGCACCCATTTCCACAGCACAAAGTGAGGTCTGGACCCAACCTCGTGGGGTGCCCTCCCAAAGCCCAGGGTCCTTCATGCTGGCACTCAGGCCAACAGCACTGAAAGCAGACACCTGGTCTAGCACCCCTCCCTTGCCCCCCTGCCCAGCCCACATGCCTGGTCCCCTGCATGGCCACCCATGTCCCCTGTCCACCTCACCCAGCCCCGCAGCAGCTCATAGGCCGTGACGCCCAGGGACCACCAGTCGACAGGGTAGGAGTACCCGGATCCTCCATCCACGTACACCTGGAAGACTTCCGGGGCTGCCAGAAACAAGACAAACAGACAATCAGTGTTCATCTCAGGTGACGGCCACCACCCCCAGGAAAGACACAGGATCAAGAGCCTGGTGCCTAGGAAATGAGCGGCCATAGCTTCTGCTGTGACCTGTGGCTGCTGCTCTTAGGGGACCCCGAGCAGGCTCCGGAGCAAGGTGCAGGTGCCACAGGAATGCCTGGGGACATTACAGGCAAGCACACACGTGGCTCCTCTGTGTGCATGGAAAGGTCGTGTGGTTTGGATCGGGAATGTCCCCTACAGGTCTCATGTGTTTGGATGGCATGGGTTGTCTGTGGAACCGTGTGCCGTTGGGAGATGGGGCCTGCTCTGTGGGGGTGGACTGCAGGCGTGTGGACTGGATGAACCCAAGGGGAGTTAAGGGGACACCAGTGTCTCTCACCTTTGCCCATGGAAAACCTGTCTTGTATGAAACCATTCTCTGGGTCCAAAAAGTTGGGACCACTGCTTTAGGGGGCAATGTTTCCGTGGGGGCCCCTCTGAGGGCTGCTGGCGGATCAATCTTACTCCTCAGTCCCCCCTCAAGGCCAAGAGCATATCCCAGGGCCTCTCTGCTCATGCCCGCTTCCAGGGTGGTTGTGGGAAATGTTATTTCTAGCAAATTAATTTGTAGACATAATTGCATTTACAGTTGTCAGAGCAGCTGCAGTCTGTCATGGAGCCGCACGCCCTGTGACGGCCTGGCGCAGCCTCCACTCCACGTCCAGGATGGCGCTTGGTCAATGCAGGATGAAAGGGCCAGATAGAGAGAGGCCAGGGAGGGCAGGGCAGCTGACGGGCAGTCTGACCCTGGCTTTGTCCTTGACTTGTGGGGACTAAGTAGGATACCACAGGCCACATGCTGAGCAGGACACTGAGGTCACGCTGAGTTTTCTGCAAACGTTACCGGCAGGGTTCAAATTATCGCCCTGAACCCCTCTTCCTCGGCCATGCTTCCCTACCCCACTGGCCAACCAGTCCCCCAAACCAGAAAGAGGGGACCGCCCTAATGGTCTGGGACTACCCAGTCCCCAAAACCTGCAGCTTTTGCGTTTTCAACGTCTCTTTTGTCCTTTCCCGTTATGGTTTCACTCTAAAGATTGGTCTCTCAACATTCCCATGTGCCTGGAAAGCGACAGGATCACGGACACCACGCCCACCACCCGACACTTTGGACAGTGTCTCCTGCTGGGCGAGGAGGCAGGTCTGGCTGGAGTCCGGAAGGGCGAGTTCTTGCCCCTGCACCCCACTTCTTGCTCTCCCAGGCTCCCCTCCCCCCCGCAATCCCCGCCACCGTGAGGTGAGCAGTCGCCCTCTGCCGGCTCTCCACCATTGCCATTTCTGTCTTGAATCCAGCCAACCATGCACGGACTGAGACTTCTGAAACTGAGAGATGAAAACAGACCTCTCCTCCTGTAAGATGTGGTGTTGGTCACTGTGTCCCGGAGAAGGGAAAGTGACCAAGACACTTCCTGTCTGTCCTAAATCAGATCAACTCCAGAGTCAATGAGGTGACTTTTCCTTGTGCCTCTGAGAAGCAAATACTCATTGTTCAGCCCAACTTCTTTCCCTCTACCACAGTCCAGTCATGTGAGAGGTGTCACATGGTGCTGGTCTGTGTACGCGAGGCCTGGTCAGCGGCTGACCTGCCCAGAGCTTCCACAGCACACGTGCATCCAGGGGTGCAGGAGGGACTGAGGGGCTGAGACGTGACCTGTAAGTGCTCCTTATGCCCAGCAGCCACGTCCCGCCAGAATTCAGAGTAGAAACCACAGGTGAGGGATCCTGCTCAAGCTGTCATGACCCATCAAGTAACAGTCACCTACAGTTGTAGGGAAAGTGACATTCCTTCTAGTCCCCCTTTGCTAATTAACTGTGCTCGCTAACCGAAGGAACAATCCCAGGTTTATGCCCCCCGGGGGCCTGGCTAGGTGCCAGGCAAGAGTATTCACACATGCCACTGACTTCTCAGAAGAAGGTATCTAGGCTGGGCATGGTGGCGGATGTCTGCTCTCCCAGCACTCTGGGATGTTGAGGATTGCAAGTCTGAAGACAGCCTGTTCGATTTAGTGACTTAGCAACCCTCCCTCTGTCTCAAATAAAAATGAAGTTCAATGTAAAGGCACTGGAGTTGATCCTCAATACTACCAAAGTCTGCACTCAGCGGCCTTCCCACCAACACCAGCCATGCAGAGCTCTCCTCCTTTTTTGACTAAGAATGAGAAAAACACAGACTAACTTCACAAGGGTCATTGTCCTACTGCCTGAGCTCTGGGAGTGTGAAATGTTATTCGACATCTAGCCTGCGGCTGACAGACGTCCAGAACCTGTTTCCCAGGCTGTACTCTCTGCTGGACCAGGAGTGGAGCATCACTGCCTCCTGGTCTGTAGGGACCTTCAAGATAAATTCCCTCCTTCCCCTCTATGCTACAGACCCAGAAGCCAAGGCTCCTTGGGGTTCAGTGTAGTCTGGCTCAGCAGGGACTGGAATCCAGGTCTTCATCCCACGGACACCTCCATGGCAAGACCATGTCCCCAGGATCAGAGCTGAGCAGTTGACTCCTCTCAGACACACCTCCACCTGCAGGTCACCAGGCAGTGACCATCACCCTGTGCAAGCCAGAATCCTCCCTCTTGAAATTCCTTCTCCTGGCTTCTCTGTCTCAGCTAATGCCTCCCTCCGTTACACAGGCAGAAGCCCGGGATTCACCACAAACACCATCTCCTTTCACCTCTTTTTCTGGCAGTTCAATCTGTCCCCAAGTCTCATCATTTTTTGCCCTGCGAGGAACATCTCTCTGTCACGTCAGATCCCTGCTTCCAGCCAGAGGCCCTTAAGCACCACTTCCGCCTGCCCCGCAAGAGCTCCCCATGTCAGCGGGTTAGTGAAGCGATAGCTCAAAGCTGCGAAAGCTGTCACTGTTCTGCCCCGTCCCATCCTCACTGGCAATGGCCTCAGATAAGCTGATCAACTCTTAGTTGTGCTTCAGTCTCCTCCTCTGGAAAGAGGAACAGCGGTACCTGCTACGTAAGGTTACGGAGAACAGAGGACGGAGTTGCTTGCACCGCATTCAGTGAGCACATAATGGGTGCTTAATGAACGCTGTCCTGAATCACCGCTGTCGTACAAGGGCTAGTTGAAAACACGCAAAAAATGCAAAAACATATTACATTAGAAGACACATAGCTTTGTAGCATCTTTAGCCATCAGAGAAATGCAAATCAAAACAACACCGGAGATCTATTATACTTCGGTAAGAACGGCTGCTATTAAGAATTCAAAAAACAACACATGCTGGTGAGGTTGCGGAGAAAAAGGTACCCTTCTACATTTTCTGATCACTGGGATTGGTGGGACCATAAATCAGGACAACCATTGTGGAAAGCAGTATGGAGATTCCTCAAAAAACTGAAAATAGAAATTCCGTGTCACCTTTTCTGGGGATTTTCTCCAAAGAGTTAAAGTCATCATAGTACACTGATAGGCGCACATCCATGTGCATAGTACACTGATACGCGCACATCCATGTGCGTAGCAGCACAACTTACAGTAGTCAAATCTTGGAAGCAGCTGATGAATGGATAAAGAGGGTGTAAAATGGAGCCCTACAGTTCTGTGAGGAGAGAGAAACTTGAATCATCTGTAGAAACACGGATGCACCTTGAGAGCATCAAGCTTAGCTAAATGAATCCCACATGAAAGGTCAAATGTTGCATGGTTTCTCTCATGTGAGGAGACCAAACTACACAACAATAAAAGAGCAACATAAGAGTGTTTGAATAAAACTGGAAGACAGAATTTGTGGAGAGGGAAAGGGGAAGTGGGAAGGACGAGGGGGTGGGAACGGGGACGGGAGAGAAAATGATCAGGGGGCGGCGTGCTAATGCGTGAGTTTCTCAAGCTGGTTGCTTTCATCAGGTTGTGCAAATACGTACTAGTACTTTGAAAAAAAGACACAAAACCATTAATCCCCCTTAGACTACTCCTTGCTTCAGAAAACCTTAGATTCGTGCTATTGTCCGAAGCCATTCTGGACGTGCTCATTGTGCTGTGTGGCTGCCTCCATGTCCTGAAATGATTCAGGCTGTTTGTTTCCATTTCTGCCAAATAAAAGCACCTGGCGTGCCATGCTCATCTACCTTCTTTCACTGGATCGGGCCCCATGTGACAACTGGCTCTTCCCCACAGGCAAAATGACCAGGAAAGTAAATGCTTTTAATCAATTCACTGAGGCAGCCACGACTGCCCAACTGAAACACAAATGAGAAAGTACTTAACATTTGGATTTAAGAGTGAAATCTTTTCCTTGAGATGCAGTTATTTCCGTATGAGTAGTCGTAGCACGGCCAGGCTGGCTAGTGCCAGGTGAGATGCCCCCGTTTGGCCAGGTGGGCTGTGAATCTCATGGCTCCCAGCTGCCTATCCATCTGTGTGCCAAGCCATTTGACTTTCCTGTGAGCGATTCAGTTACTCCTCAGATACGTGCTTTTAGCTCCTATCCGGTGGATTCTCATAGAATCATTTAACCTAAAATGAGGAGTTCTTTGCTTAAATATGCAACCACATCACGTTGCTTTTGTCCAATAGTTTTAAAAACAACATTTATTAAGAATTATGCCAAGAATTGCAACTTCACAGATGATGCTGTGTAGATCTTCCAGCACCTGAGTTGCTAGTGGAAGTTGGAGGCCAATATAATGTCGTAACATGTTTTATCCAGGATTTGTGGCAACAGACCTGAGGATGGACTGTGGACAAAGCCCCAGCAAAGGACTTGCAGAATTGCCTCAGAAAGTGGCAAGGGCAGTGGATACGTGTGTTCAAAGTGAGGGGAGGATTTTGAGGGGAACTAATAGCAATTTGCCTTTTACTGAAATAAAAACATTCTTTTGAACTATTCACCGTAGCTTTAGATCACACACCGTATTGCTGTTCACATGTACAAGCCACTTAAAACCATTACCATTCTCCTCTTCACTGTACAATAAAGTTGACACTCCTGACGTGAGAACTTCCTAACAGGCCCCACACCCCCCAGCCTCGCACGTGGCTACCCTTCCCCTTACACCCAACGTGCCAACCTCAAAAATCAGGACATACGTTATTTTAAGTCTTTCCTGCCAACCGTCATTTCTTTTTTTGTGTACGTGAACTCCTACTCGTACTTCCTCACTCCCGCTGAAGGACAGTCACCAAATCTCTGGTGAACGTCCCCATTACCCGCTTTTTTCTCAATCCAGGTTCTGGGTCCTTCTCACCCTGTCTGTCCTCCTTGCAGTGCCTGGGTGCACGCAACTCATGTCACTCTTTTCCACTGGCCTGTACAGCAAGCACGTGACCTGTAGGCCCTCAGGGATAATCTTGAGGCTAGTCTGCAAGCGGATGTTACTGTGCTGTCATGGCAAAGAAAACCATGTCCCCAGCGCCCTAGCTTTGAACCTCAGGTGGCCGCCCTTGCTGGCTGCTGGTCACTGAGCAAGCGTGTCGCTCGTGAGCAAGTCCCAGAGGCTGTGGAGGAACATACTGAATACCTCATAACAAGTAAGAGATGTGGTATGTTTGGTTCTGAGCCTGGCATGGACCAAGTCCCTGAGAGATGGTGAGAGCTACTCTTTAATATGTCAGCTGTTTATTGAGTGGGCACTGGAACACACACATAAGCACGAGCCCACTCCCACTGAGCACATGTACCACGTGGTCCTCAAATGACCTGGGAGCTCTGTCAGTTTTTTGCATCGATGTGTACCGAGGAGCTGTGACAAGCTGAGACAAGCAGCAGGCCTGGCCTCCCTCCGGATTCCTGGGGAGGTAATTTAATTTTCTCTGGCTCTTAGCTAAGGGGATGAACTCAGGTGCCACATGCTTACATGTTAATTGGAGATAAAAAGAAACGGCCACACCAGCCTGATAGTTTCTCTCTTCTTGGCATGTGGACAGCGCTATTAGGAACAGGAAACTGGATTCGTTAACATGTATGGAAGTGCTCAGCTGCTGACCACTAGAATTTCCCACACTGCATGGGGAGAGGAGGTTTCACTGGGGAGACAGGGAAACTCTGGAAAGAGGCAGAAGCACATCGTGAACAAGTACCAGAAAGCTACTTCATGTTAAATGGGTCAGATTCAGTTCGTACATAAAAAAACCAATCAGGTCTTCACGGGTGCTGATGTTCTGTGTGGCAGCACAGCAGTACAGTTTGTACATTTTTAAAGGTCACGTGAGCCATGGTAGAGCTAAAATGTAAAGAGCATATCACACTGACAGAAACCTCCCTTTCCATACTTCCGTATGTCTCTTATCCACAACCTTTAGCACCAGAAATGTCTTAAGATTCATTTTTTTTTCCTGATTTTGAAGTATTTGCACACACATAATGAGATATCTTGGGGATAGAATCCAGGTCTAAACACAAAATTCATATGTTTCATATGTATCTCATACATATAACCTGAAGGTAATATGAGCAAGATTCGAAGTGGCCCCGTGTTCGGACTGTGAACTGTTCCAAGGTCGAGTGTTGATTTTTCTACCTGTGGCATCATAATACCCTGAGATTCCCAAGCCCCACAGACATGAACCTACCTAAAACTGAGGCTGACCCAAAAAACAAGAGGTCACGTACTGCCTCCAAGTACCCCAGAGAGGCTAGAGTCAGGTACCCGTGAGTAGAAGCTGCAGCAGGGAACAGATGCAGCACAGAAGGGCACGGGCCCTCAGACAGAACCCCCGAAGGCAGGATGAGAAGAACGCACTGCCAACTAGAGCAACGTAATTCCAGAGTTGGCGCTCGGAGGGTAACCACGGAAACCACAAGCCCAAATCATGCTCAACCTCTGACACACCAAGTAGCCTACACCCAGACAAACCAAAGGCAAGCGACAGGGGAGCCACGGCCATTTCCAGGCATAGATAATGATCCTACCCATGATGCCCAGGTTCGGGTCAAAAGCTAGGAGACACAAGTCAAATCAAGAAACAAAAACCCACTGTGAAGAGATCAACAAAACCATGTGTCGCCGTGAGCTGGGCGTAGGGACAATTAGACCAGGCAGTAAAAAGTGTTTGAGAGTCTCTAACGAAAAACATGAGAGCGTGCCTCAACACAGGATTTCGGAAGGAAGGGAGGGAGGTGGGAGGGAGAGAAGGAAGGAGGGAAGGAGGCAGGGAGGGAGGGAGGGATGGAAGGAAGGAGGGAGGGAAGGGAAGGAGGGAAATCACCAGGCAGAAACGCTAAACATAACCAGACACCAGAACACAGCGGCAGGGGGAAGGACGCCGCCTCTACTCGAATCACCCATCGGCCTGGAGACAGAAAAAAGAGGAAAGTAAGGGAGCACGTCAAGGCTGTTAGGCAATACGCCAGAGCTCCAGCATACACATAACTGAAACCCCAGAAGAAGGATCGAGAGGTACAGAATGAATGAGAAAAAAGTATGTATTTGGGGAAACAATGTTGAGGAATTTCCCCAAAATGACGAGTCCTCAACCCAGATGTTCAAGGAAATCAGAGCAGTAAGGAGGAAGAACGCAAACCCAGAAAGCAACGCTCAGTGTGTTCAAGTGGACTTATCTACAGCAAAGGGAAGGAAGAAAATCTTGGAGGCTGCTTAAGAAAAAGACGCAGCACTTCCAAAGGCGCAGAGACAGGAATTCCAGCAGACCTACTATCAAGCCAGAAGCAATGGCGTGAAGACAGCAAGCTGTTAGTATAGAATTATACGTCCAGGTAAAACAGCCTTTATAATGTAAGGGAAATAAAGAATTTCTCCGCACACATTCAAATTAATTAATTAATTAGTCTAGCTGTTTGTCTGTTTATCTGTTCATTTATTTTTGAGACAAGTGCTCTTGCTCCGTAGTTCAGGCTGGTCCTGAACTCACTAGCTAGCCCGGGTTGGCCTTGAAATCATGGCAATCTTCCTGCCTCAGTTTTCCAAGTGTTGGCACTATAGGTGTGTGCCACCATTCCCGGCTTACACGGTGCAGGGGAATCGAACTCAGGGCCTTGCACTTGCTAGGCAATCACTCTAACCACTGTGCTATTCCTCTAACACCATACACCTTTTTAAAAATGAAAGAATTCATTGCCAGTGGATTTTTCACTAGAAGAATCACTATAGGAATCCCTTTAGGAAAAATAAACATGATACAAGATGGAAAACTGAAGTTACACAAACAGATAAAGATGACCAAAAATAAATGAGAATTGTCTCCCTTTGTTTTAGAAACAAGGCCTCACCCTGTGGTCCCAGCTGGTCCTGAACTCACTATGTAGCTGAGGTTGGCCTTGAATGCACTGCAGCCTCCTGAGTGCTGAGAACACAGGCAGGAACCACCATACCAGGCTAGAACCTTCTGTATACTTTACCAAAGAATTAGTTATGAGCACTTACCAGTGCTGTAATGAATTCGTAAAGCAATGACTAAAAGAATACAAAATGGCTCTTAATATAGGTACCTGCAAGTTCTGCGTCCTCAGGCCAACAAAAGACAGTTTGGAAATAGAAAAAAAATTGCATTTGTACTGAACACATGAAGACTTTTATCCTTATTCAATAGACAAATATAGTATCAGAAATTTGTATAGTATTTGCTTTGTGTTTATCAGGTATTATAATAATCTAGGAATAACTGGAAGAATAAAGGAAGGAAGATGTGTGTAGATTATGTGCAAATATCACACCATTTTATATAAGAGACTTGGACACCTGTGGGCAGGAGTATATCCCTCTAGGCCACAGCCTCAGTGACCCGCCACACAGTCAGTGATCCATCCCTCCTGGCCAGGCCCCGCCTCCTGACATCACTGAAATCCATAGGCAAGTCACACATCCAATACATGAGGCTTTGGGGTCACTCTAGATCCAGACCACAGCGCAGATGCGTGCTGGGGTCACAATACATGCGGGTCTTCTTTTTCTTCTTGAAGGCAGAGCCACAGTTGGACAGTGGCACTGGGCCACCACTGACCTCACTTCCTGGAGGCAGATCCAGGACACAGCAGGATCAGACGCTGAGCGGACGGCAGGAATGAGGCCAAGGGAGGCCGGGAGAGCCCTGCTTAGGTAAACCTGTTGGCCATGGGGTCAAAATTAGGACAGACAGGCAAAGCAGGTAGAAAATCCATGCAGACTTCTCCAGGGCCTTGGGGTCTATATTCCACGGAATCCGTTTGCTTTTTGGAAACAGCCTGTATAGCGGAGGAAACTGTAGTTGGGAATCCTGCCCCATGTCTTACCTTTCCTCTCAGTCTGCCCCTGTGGGATGTTACGGGGGCTCAGTCTCTCTCCCCGCCCCCACTCCTCCTGGCATCCTGCCCTGGTCTTCACTGTCCAGTCTCAGTCATAGTAGTTCCACCACCTGCATGTCCAGTCCACATTGCTCCCAGATGCCTAGAGGGCATCCAGCGAGTTTGAGGTCCCAGAGACACCTCAAAGTCAGACGTGCCCCTCCGAGACACCGCCCTGCGGGCGTAACCCTCTCACCATGCTTCCTGGCCGGAAAACCTCTTGCAGTTCACCTGGCTGAGCAACCCAGAGACTTGAGCATCTGCCGTAGCCCGCCTCACGGCTGTTCTCAACCCTGTCAGTCCCTGGGTCTTGCCTATTTTCATTTACTTAAATCTGAAGGCAGCAACCACCACGGTCAGACTGGTTATAGCTGTGGAACCTTCTGGAAAGGGATTTCAGAAAGGTGGTCAATGATGGGGAAACCCTGTCGGAATGAATATTCAGCCTCCCAAAGGGGCACCTGTGGTGAACTGACTTGTAAATGTGTACTTCTCCTGGGATTTCTGCTAGAAAGCAGTCCCTGCTACAGGAGGCCGGCATGGGCATCAGCTCAGAGCTCTGTGCTCAGTTACTGGGACCTGCACCTGACTTTTACCAACAACATGCACTTGGGCAGGTCACCTACCCGCTAAGCTCCTGAGCCTCCAACCCTACATAAATGACTGCTGGTGGACATCCAGGGAAGTCACAGATGAGATGCACTTAGCCTGATCAGTGGCCAACATTCAATACCAACTGGCCTATATGATTGCTACCATTCTTTATTGACCACATTTACTTAATTATTTAATGGGTTAAAAATTCCTAATATGAGCATGAATTCTGGGCCAACGATGGCCTATATTTTGAATTTTTGCAAACCTTCTCATAAAAATGGACAGAACAAACAGACCCCGGTCCCAAAAACCCTTGCATGTATTTACTCTAAATCCTTCAGAGGCTGGAGTTGCCCCTTCATCTCCAAAAACAGATGGATGGAAACAAGACATCAATAGCAACAAGACCTCCATGGTACTGATTTCTGCACAGAGAGAAACAATGAGAAGCCACAAAGCACCAGTGAGCAAAGCTTTCCAAAACATCTAGCAGGTGCTCAAGGGAAAGCTTTGGCTAATCTGGCTGAAAAGAGCAGCTAATGCTGGAAGGAATTTTCCCAATCCCAAGAGAGATTGACAAGATACATGCAAATTCTGAAGGAACAAAGCAGATTAGGACACAAAACTCTCCCGTCCATTCAGCCGAAGCTCCCTTCGAGGAGCCCTAAGGAAAAGGTATGGAAGGAACCACAGTTGGCGAGGGACAGAAACCCTACCCACAGAGCAAAGAGGACATCCAGGTAGAAGGGCGGGCACAGAGTCATTCGGTACTCCACACAGACAGAACCATGTGTTCTACTAAGTAAGAAAAGTGCTCCTGATTCATCTGTTTTTTTGCTTTTTGTTTTTTTAATGAGGCAGGTCTTGCTCTGCAGTCCAGGCTGGTCCTAAACTACAATGTAGCCCAGGCTGGCCTCAAATTCATGACCATCCTCCTGCTTCAGCCTCCCAAGTGCAGGGGTTACAGGCATGTGCTACCACACCCAGCTGATGTAGTGTTGGATGCCAGAACCCAGGGCCTCACACATGCTAGGTAAACGCTTTAACCCCTGAGCTATGTCCTCAGCCCCCATGTCATCTTGTAAAAGCTCAAGGGAACATGTTTCACTTAGAAATGAACAACAAAAATTGCCAAATTCAATTCCATACAGATATTGCAAGAAAAAGGAGAATGAGTAGCAAATTGAAACTTTCGGGTGAAATCACACCAGAAAGGCATGCCCATTAAGCAGATCTGAACAGCAACGTGCTATGTCAAAAGCACTGTGGTCGGTTGTTTCATTCATGGCTCTCAATGAATCATGCCCTCTGGTAGCCTTCTCCCATGTGGTCCTTGCCACATGTTGACCATGTGACTTTCTGTGGCCAACAGAAATTCAGGAAACACAGAGTAAAATCTTCGTCAGCGTGTGGTGCGCCATCTTGAAACCATTCCCCAGGAGAGGAAGGGTGCATAGGCCCTTTTACGAGGAATGATGGGACGAGAGAGAGGCCTGTTTATCTCTGCTGACCCTCGACCTGCACACGTCCACGTGAGGCAGCCAAACACGGCAGACCCACTCCTCCCAGTCAGAGTTGTGAAAGGCAACACACTGCTGTTGTTCCATACGGTAAGTCTTGACATCATTAGTTCCATTGTGACTGGTAACAGTCAGAATCAGCAGCCAGTGAAGACATTGAAAACACAACATAAAGTGGGATACAATACTTGGAAATTAGAAGGAAGAACTTGGGGAAAAATCAAGGAAAATTGTTTCAGAAGTTAAGAAAGAAAGAAAGAACACAAAACAAATAAATCTAAGAATTAAGAGAAAGACAATGAGAACATTTTAAAAGATGAAGGAAGAGGCTTAAAAGTAAATTGAGAGAAAGTGAGAAATGCTGAATTTTGGCAAAGAAGACCCAACACTCAAACAATGGGCAACGTTAGCGAAGATGACGGCAGCAAGGAAGCAGGACACACGCTGAAAATTGTTTTTTCATAAAGAGTTCCAAGAAAAAACCCATTTGAAGATGCACATTGACAGTGCACAGCGTGCCTGGAAATTGAGACCCAGAATGACCAAGGTTATACTCTGACAAGACTATTGAACTTTAATGAGGAAGAAGAATAAAAACCTGTTTTGTTTTCATGTGTGCAATCCTGAACCAAGGTTTTCTGGCTGAGCAGGAGTTCTCTAGAACACGGGCCCTCAAACATTTTGGCACCAAGAACTGGCTTCACGGAGGACAGTTTTCCCATGGACAAAGGGGAGATGGCCCCAGCATTGCCGTCTCAGCTCCACCTCGGACCATGAGGCATCAGATTGTCATAAGGAGCCCGCAACCGAGATCCCTCACATGTGCAGTTCACAGTAGGGTATGTGCTCCTACGGTAATCTAATGCCCAGGCGAACTGACAGGAAGTGGATCTCGTGGGGGGCAGGGGGGTCATGTGAATGATGTGGAGTGGCTGTAAACACAGACGAAGCTTCACATACTAGGCCAACGCTCACCTACTGGGGTCTTTGGGCTGGGCTGCAAATCCCTGCGCTGGAAAACCTGGGAGAAGGTTTCCCTTGCAGGGAAGACAGCATGAAAAAGAGCCAGAAAGGAGCCTGCACATCCTGGAGCAGTGGAGCTCCGTGTCGGATAGGGAAGTCACGGTGGGTGCGCAGAGCCTTGGGTGCGGGGCCCCGGACACTCACCCATGTAAGGCTTCGTGCCGGCCATGGAGGAGGCCTTTTCTGTTCCTCTCACGACGGTTGCGATGTTGAAGTCTGTGATGTGCACATGCCCTGCAAAGATGAACACAGAGCCTGTTATGCAAAGCTGCAGGTGGCGGCCTGTCCCTGCATTGTCCGCAGCTGTGCTCTGTAGGGTGCAACGCTGTTCATAATTATAGTTTATCTGATACTTAAAAATGTCTGTTAAGTGAGGTGTGCAGTGACTCCTGCTCCGCCAGGCCTCTTTCTTTCCCTCCTCCTGCACTGCTGGAAGAAGGTGCCCATATCTTCACTGCACTGATATGCTTAGATGGTGCTGTGGTTTGGCCCTGGAATGTTCCCCAAAAGTCTCACGTAACTGAATGCTATGGATTGTCTATGAAACCGTGTGCTCTTGGTAGATTGGGGCCTAGCCTGGAGGGGTGGATTATCACTGTGTAACCTGCATCACAGGCATGTAGTGGGGGTTTACCACACCTTCCACACCTGGATCCAGGAGGGGCTGATCCCTGGGGTGAGACCTGGCAGGATGTATAAGCTGCTTCCTGCCTTCCTTGGAGGATGAGTCTCAACTCACCTTTGACCTGGCTTCCTGTTTGTGATGTCATGAGAAGCTGCCTCCTCCTCTGCCTCTGCCATGTACTTCCATGGCTGCCGGCTGCCCCTGAACGGACTGTGACCTGAAACTGTGAGCTAAAATAAACCTTTCCTCCCCTAAATTTGTGGATGTCGGGTATTGAGTCACAGCAATGAACAAGTAACTAAGACAGGTGGCTTCATTCAAAAGTGACTTTACGATCTGAGGCAGGTGCATCTGTTAGATCTCATGACATTGGAACATGACAATTTGAATCAGACATAGAAGATTAAATAGCATGTGCTTTATCTACAATGAGAGAAATCTAAAGAATGGATCAGTAATACAGCCAAACAAGAGAGATGGCAGGAAGCAGGGAGATGGACTTGTGGAAAGGGAGAGGGACCGTGGGGAGAACAGGAGTGGGGGAAAGTGGGTGGGGAATGGGATGTCAAGTTGACGCCTTGTGTGGGTGCCCCAGTTCCTCAAGTTTCATGTAACTGCTCTACATCACAAATATATAGTAATAAAAAAAACTTTCGGGAAGAAGAAGTAACTTAATACTAGTAGATCATCTAAGATATTCAGAAGGGCCTGCATTTCCGAATCCTATGCCCTTAGTTGGTCTTCTGACCGTTTCTGGGCTCCATATTCTCATCTCTAAAAGGAAAGGCAAGCCTGAGGCAGGAGGATCAGATTTGAGAAGCCTGGGAAACTTTGTGAGATGCTGCCCCAAAATGAAAAGAAAAAAAAAATGGACTGGGGATGTAGCTCAGTATGAAGACACTGGGCCTGACCTCCAGTGCCACCAAATAATAAATAAACAAATAAATAAATATGAAAGTAAAAATTGAGTGCAACTCACGGAACAATTACGAGCACAGCAAAAGGCTCACTGCCCTTTGTATGACCCTCTACAATGGCACCACGTCTTCATCTTCAGAGCTCACTAAGGGCCCGCGAGTGTCCATTCACTGCACTACACACAGGCCAGCTGTCTCCTGGGACAAGATAACGTTGGCTCAGAGGGGCCAGTTAGCCCTGAGTGGCAGGCCTTGATGCAGTGAATTGCTTTTGGAGCTCTCCTCTGGAAGCCTCTGGGGTGGGTCCAGGCTCCTAAGACCCCTGTGGGAGTGGGTGCAGAGAAAGGTCTCTGGGGAGCATGAGCTCCGTGGAGGTAAGGAGGGTGTTTCCATGTGATCGGCTGCGGCCTCTGCCTGGGGACTGGTGCCACACACTTCTAGGTGTGCCTGGGCGGGCCACGGAGGGGCCTTGGTGTGTGTCTATTCTCTGCCCCTCCATCCTCCCTTGGCTCTGTTACTTTGCTTGCCTGCTACCTGAATGTCCCAGTCAGCTTTGCTCCACCACACCCTGCTATGGAAATGGAGTAAGTGGAACTCAGGGGAGGTGAGGACAGGCAGTGTCAGCCTAGCTGTCCTGAACTAGCTGCTAGACATAACTGCACTTCTGAGGCCTCTGAGCAGACTGAGACACTGGCTGCCCGTCCTCCGCATGGGATGGCTTGTCCTGGCGCTGCCCAGAACCGTCCCTCCCCTCCCGATGATCTTCACGGAGATAGCAGTGGTGTCATCACAGAACAGAAGCAAAGGGGAAAATGAAACCCGGTACGACTGCATGGCCCACACGTCTCCAAGCTCCATGTGGCTTCTGGCAGCCGGAAGACTGGCAGTTCACAGCACAGGCCTTTGCCTGATAAAGGCTGAAGGGACCCTGGGAATTTCGTTTCTGTTCTATTGGGTGGGGCTCCTTCCTGTGCCTTGTTCAAGAGGCTGGAACACAAGGGCTCAGAGGACAACCTATCTCTCTAGGTGCACTACTAGGTGCACTGCAACTCCATAAAGCCTGACTGGCATGTGCACCTATTCCAAGCACGTGTCCATGGAGACTCTGCCCATGGGCTCTTGAGCAAGCTCAGGAATGCTGAGTTCCCCTTTCCTTCTCTGTAACCCTGTGTTGATCAGTTACTGTCACCGGGATGGAGTTCCCTGATGGATGCGCCTCCCTTCTACCTGACTGTTGGGCACGCAATTTCACACTAATCCCATAGGACAGGCACCTTTCCCAACCATGATCTTCTGTACAACGACTCCAGGAAGTACAGAGCTAAACGCTGTCTTCCACACGGCGCCCTCTTTGCCCCTCCTCCTTTTCGTACTTCCTGTGTCACGCCAGCCAGAAGGCACCCCATGCCGTGACTCTCTTGCAGCTAGGCTCTCGCTTGGCTTTTGGGTCCATGGATGGGATGCACTTAGATGAGGTTTGGTAAAAGGAAAGAACAGGTCGCTTCCTGGGACAGAGTCCAGAGGTAAACACTCCCAAGGCAGAGTCTCACGGAATGCCATCTCATCTGCCGTTCACGGTATCAGAAGCCGAGGAAGTGACTGTCCAGCCGTCCCAGAGCTAGAATTTGAGCCCAGGCAGGTTCTCCCAAGGCCAACACCCTCAACCCTCTGCCTTGTGAAGTTGTTTCCTCCGAGGGGTGAGAGGAGCTGAGATGCCCAGCTGTTCCGTGAGGGCACCATTTCTGCCCTCGGCAGGACCACTGCTGCTTCCCCACTCTGTGCACTCGGCTCACTATATCGAGGGAGCGGCTCCTCTCCAGGAAGGGGCACCTTATAAGGTCAGGCCATGTCTATCTCCCACCCAGAAGCAAATGCTGTCCTGGGAGCAGTGAGCCACGAGGATGGCTCTCATCAGACTGAGCTGGAATGAGGATCCAGTGTCAGCAGGAACCAACAGGGAAAACCATCACTTACTGGTGATTTCTACCAAGAAGAATCTTGCCTAAGCACATGGCTTTCCTCTCTCCCTTCTGTGTTCCCTGTGCCACAGCAGGCAGCTGTAGAAGGATGCTCCCGTAGCCTGGGGACTTCTGGACTCAGAACCTGATATTTCTCGGAGCCTGGAAGTACCAAGACCAAGACCAACTGGAACTCCAGCTGAGCCCCACTGTCACAGGGATGGTGATTTCTCACTATGTCTTCACAAGGTAGACAGACTCAGGGAACCTCTAGACCAGTGGTCCCTAATCCCTGGCCATGGACACTGGAGGGTTTGGACTGCTGGGAGGGGCACAGCTGAACTCCCCTCCTGCTATGCTCACTATTTCGAAGTTACCCTCCAACCACCTACTGCAGAAAAAGAACCCCCTTCCTCTGGTTCTTGGGAGAATGATCTTCAACTAAACCAGTCCCATCATAAAGGTTGGGGACCACTGCTCTAGACTCTCTTTTATAAGGTAACTAAAAGGCTTTTAATAAGGACTCAGTCCTCATGAACTAATCACCTCCAGAGTCCCCATTTTCAGCTTGAAGGTCAGAATCCAACGTATGAACTTTGAGGTGACACAGGCAATCAGATCATTGCTCTCCCCTCTGGAGGGAGTTGCAGTGATTATTTGGGGTGAACAAACTTACAGAGATTAACCATTCCCAAGTTCCCTTTGGCATGACCTGGAATCGCAGACAAGGGTCTCATTGGGCACGCCTTCACCAGTGTGCTTCTGTGAGTGGGACTGAGAATGCCTCTGGATGTCACACAAACCCAAGCCTCTAGCAGCAACGAAGGGGACGCCTTGGCCTCGATTGGTCATTTGTTTATTTTTTGACAAAATCCCGTAGGGGAAAGACGGTGGCACCATGGACTGAGTTGCCTCCTCCTTTTCCCCCTCATACATTGAGGTCTTAACCCCCCTACCTCCAAATGTGTCCTTGGTTAGAAATATGGTCACTGTGGATATAAGCAGTAATGATGATGTCATACTGGAATATGTGGCTCCTAATCTGACTCATGAACTTTATGAAGAAGACATGTACATGGAGTACATGGAGGGAAAACTGCACTGATGCTGCCACATGCCACAAAGCCATGAGAAGTGAGGGGAGGGGACTGGAGCAGACCCTTCCTTAGTGTCTCCAGAGGGGGCAGGGCCCTGCTGACCCCCTGACCTCAGCCTTCCAGCTCCAGACTGTAACATAGTACATTTCTGTTTCCTCGGCCTTTTCATGTAAGGGACTTTGTTATGATAAATGTAGGAAATACATGGGCTGTTTAGTGGGGACCCTCAGTCTTACAGAGGGTGTCTGTAGAATTTGAAGACTCTCCTTGCATCATACTCAAGTAGAAATTTCCTTCTAGCGGTTTTCCAGTCACCCCAAGGCCACCTAGAGCAGCAGTCCTCAACATTTTGACACTGAGGGCTGGTTTCATGGAAGGTATTGTTTTTTTTGTTTTGTTTTTTGAGATTAGGGTCTTGCTCTGTAGCCCAGGCTGGTCCTGAACTCACTACGGAACCTAGGCCCATGAGTACGGCAACCGAAGTTGGAAGCCCAGAGGTCTACACTTGTCCTCACAGTACCTTGTTGCCCCCAAATCGGGAGATGCTCGGCAATGGCTCAGAAGCCAAAGCTTCAAAGGAGTTAGACTCGACTTCCCATGTTGGGCTGCAGATCAGAGATGGACGCAGGTGTCGATCCATCAAGAGAAGGATTTTGTCATCAAACCCAAACCCCAATTCACGAGGCCTTCCCCAGCTTCCCAGTGCCCCCCGCTTTCCAATACAGAGCCCCTGCCCCTGGTGGCATTCCCGCGGACTTACCGTGCTCATCCAGGAGGATGTTGTCTGGCTTGATGTCTCTGTAAGAGAAAAGAGAGAAGTGGGCTGTGTAAGTCCCAGGAGCCACGGAGGAGCACGTCTTCCATGACTTAAATCTAGAATGCCCCTCAAGCCTCAGAGGTGACTGGATCACAGGGGTGCCGGGCTCCTCAGCAGGTTCATCCAGGGATGACTTCCTGAGCTCTTAGGAGGTGGGGCCTGGTTGGAGGGCTGGGTCCCTGGGGTGTGACCTTGAGGGACACAGCTCCCTCCCCAGCTGCTCCCTTCCCTCCCTGCTTCCTGGCCAGGGCGTGGTGAGCGGCTGAGCTCTGCCAGGACCTTCCATCATTGCCCCTTTCTGCTTAGGCCAGCCAACCATGCACAGACTGAGACCTTTAAAACTGTGGGCTGGAAGAAAGCTCTCTTCTGTTACATGATGTTTTTAACTCTTTTGGGAAAGTTTCCAGGAGAGGTATGGCTGCATCTAAGGGGACATTTATTTCCAATCTTTTGAGCAACCTCCATACTGCTTTCCCCAGTGGCTGTACCAGTTGCCATTCCCACCAGCAGTGCAGGAGGGTTCCTTCTCCCCACAGCCTCGCCAGCACTGATCGTTGTTTGTGTTCCTGATATATGCCGATCTCTCTGGGGTCAGATGGTGTCTTAGCGATGCTTCGATTTGCATTGGCCATGTTTACAGTAGCACAACTAAAAACAGCTGAAGTGTGGGAGACGCCAGGATACCCATGGATAGACCAAGGGTCCAACGAGCGTGGTGTATGCACACAGTGGAGGAGCGCTCTTCCATGGAGACAGGCAGATCGGAGGCCTGTGTACGGAAACGGCCTCAACTTGAGACCATCATGCTCAGTGAACTAAGTCAGAAGCAGAGGGTTGAGTACTGAGTGGTTTCTCCAATGCGGGAAACCCAGATCTCGATCATTTCATAGAACTGAGGGGAATAACCGGAACTGGGGTGGGGGAGGGCTGACGAGGGGGCGGGGAAGGATTTGTAATTTTGCCATGCTATATATATGCACAAAATACTCAGGATCAGTGTGAACATTACGTATTGCATTTATACATATCAATAAAATGGGGGGGGGGGGCCTCCTCTCCTTAAGCTGTGGGTGCTGGTATTGCGTCCCAGCAATAGAAAGTGACTGAGACAACATCACAGATGGGACATTTCCAAACACAGCTGACCAAGGCCAGCACGCTTGCCTCTGCGAGGTCTCCAACGGGCAGGGTGTCATGCTAACAGGGCACCGTGGTTCTCACCGCCCTGTCCGTCCTGGAGCTGCAAAGAGTTTTTTCTCCCCAAACAGTCTTGATTTTGACCTCAGCAGCACCAAGTATCAGGGTCATCAGAAATCCTCAACCTGCACATGGACATTTTTATTTTCATTGTCATAGCAGGGCCTGTGGATGCTGCGTGGTCCCTGTCAGCGGGTGGGGCCACATTCCCATCTGCTGCCTCTCAGCGTCCCCCCACCCCTGAACTGTGTGGACACATGGGGGACACAGCTCAACACATGTCTGAAATTTGTCTGGGTCAGAGACCAGCGAACTGCTCCCCTCTGATCAAATCCAGACCTGCAGCTGTGTGTGTGTGTGTGTGTGTGTGTGTGTGTGTGTGTGTGTGTGCGCGTGCTCTGAATTCTTAGAATTACGTTGGTGTCTTTAAATGGCTGTAGTTACAAGGCACCCCCCCCACACACACACACACACAGAAAGGACACACAACAGAGCCCTGGAGCCCTGCAGTATTCACCATCTGGCCCTTTACAGAGAATTTCACACCGCGAACTACTTGTAGCAAACCCAGGGCTCTTGAGTTTCTGGAAATGTTTGCTTTAAGCTGTCATCACAGCAGAAAGACTTCCCCGCTCCTAATGGCTCTTACCACCTCTCACCCAGCATGGGGGCTTCAACTGGGCTACATCCCTGGCCCAGTTTTTATTTTATTTTATTTTTTAAGATAGAGTCTTCCTACGTCACTACCTCCCAGTCTGGGCTTGCCAATCCTCCTGCTTCACCCTCCCTGAGTGCTGGAATTTTAGGTATATTCCACTGGAACTGCTTTTTCAAGTGACATTTTTGCTTTCCACATACGTGACCAGGTTCATCACTGGTATATATGAATGCATGTGGGGCACAGGTGAGCCCCGGGGGGAGGGCAACACGGGAGAGCCACACCCCGACCTGGCTCACTGCTGGCACACGCATGCTTGTCAACACTGTGCATTACACCCATGAATTTTAGAAACACGCACCCGTGTGCTCACTTAGAATAAATGTCGAAGCTACCGAGACGCACGACAGCTTTCTTTGAAATAAACAGTGACTGCCCTGGGCTTTATCAAATATTCATCCTACCTGGGAACATGCTGGGGTTTCCTGTAATGATGCCAAGAGCTGCCTTCCCGGGGAGGACAGAAACGCCCTGTCTATAGGTTTAAAATTTTATTTGCACGGTGACTTTTCAGGCCCATGAATTTTGATGAGCATTAAGCAAATGTGCCCCTGCAGCCCAGGCCACAAAACAGCCGCTGTGAACAGACAGAGAGCGCGTGGGGACAGCTGGAAGCACGAACCGAGAGGGGCAAGATCAGGAGGCAGGAGGCACAGCGTCAAGGGCACATGGGTCACGTCGGCACACTGGCGCTCTGCCCGGGGCGGCTCCAGCTGGCAAAATGAGAGGGGCCTCGAGAGGGAAAAGGCGGTGGCGAATGCTAAGGCCCACCACCCCTTAGCACGGCCTTGGGTGGAGAGGGATCTGTTTAGGATGCGGGGAGCTGGGCGGCAGTGGCTGTGGTCCGTTGGGCAGGGACCCCAGAATGCCTGCGAGAGCCGTGCCCAGAGATAGTGTTGGCATCAAGACAGAGACGGGTGGGTTGAGAGCGACAGACCTGAGAATGTGTGACCGTGGGTTGAATGATGTCCCCGCACAATCCACGTCCTTCGTGTGGTGGCTCGGATCTGAAATGCCCTCCAGAATCCTCACGCATGTGGCAGGTGGCTGCACTGTAGGGGGTCAGTGGGTCAAGCGGATCAGTCTATTGGTTTCCCACATTAAGAAGAGGCAGGGCCTTGCTGTGAGGGGAGGATCACCGAGGGTGGGCCAGGAGGAGCGGAGCGTATCTCCCCTGCCTGTCACTGTCTTTCTGGACCAGTGGGAGGAGCCAGCTGTCCTCCAGCAGGCCACCTCACCGGCTGCCACTGCCAGCTGACCACACATGGACTGAGACCTCGGAACTGGGAGCCAAAATAAACCTTTCCTTAAGCGTGGGCCGCTTGAGACCCTGCTCCCCCAGACTTCACTGATCTCTGGTCGCCTGGCCAACGATGACCAGAGACCCTGGAGACCTGAGACACAGGGAAGTCCAGTGATACACGTGCCCCAGCACAATCAGGGCGCACTTGCCTCAGTGCTCAGAGCCTCCCAGGTCCCCTCCCAACCTTGGTTTTCTTCCTTTCTAGTTGTTTTTGCAACACTGAATTGCACTGATGGGTTCCCCAGAACGGGGACCATTCCTGGGACCTGACCAGCACTGGCCACCACACACTCCAGACACAGCCATTTGGACCACAGAAGCCATGATGATACCTGCCTCTGCTGATCTCCTATGTGCCCCGGGGCTGGCCCACAGCCCTGCAGCATCAGAGACAAGTGTCCTTCTTACGTAGGGGCACCCCAGGTTATCACAGCCTCCCACTCCAGGGTGAGGCCTGGACACCTGCATTTCAACCAGTCTGCTAGGGATTCTGATGCCTCCGGGGGTTGGAGAGCCCTGCTGGGCTTATGGGAAGCTATGGTTTGAATGTATCTTCCAAAAGTTCACGTGCTAAACACTTCATTCTCAACATCTATGTTGGTAGTATTTGGCAACAGGGACGTTGGGATGTTTGGGGTTAGATGACGTCATGAGGGTGGGTTCCTACAAAAGTACTAGTGAAGGGGTAAGAGCAGGAGAGGCCCGAACTGGCAGCTGGCTCAGTCCTACCCTGTGATTCCGCCTGCCGTGCTATAATGCAACAAGAAGCCCTCCCAGATGCTGGCACCTTGATACTGCACTTCCTGACCTCCAGAACCTTGAGGCAAGTAAACTTTTCCGGTTTATAAATTACCTGGCCTGTGGCATTCAGTTATAGCAACTGAAAAGAGAGTAAGCCAACGAGTTAGAAGAGTTACATACGCTGAGCCTGGTGAGCTGAGAGGCTGAGGCAGGTGGATCACACACTCACACCCAGCTTGGACAATTTAGTGACTTAGTGACACCCTGTTCCAAATAAAAAAGTGGGCTGGGGATGCAGCTCAGTGTGAAGGCCCTGGGCTCACTCACCAGTGCAGGAGGAGGCGTGGAGGGAGAGGGAGCAGTTAGTAGTGAACCGAGTCAGCTCACACCTGGACGCCAAGAGCGCTGGGCTGCCTCGGAAGGAACTTTTGGAATTCTTGGGCTCTAACCCGCCACGTGGCGTAATCTCCTTAAGTTATAGGGCTTGGTGGCTGTCCCTCATTCCGTTGGGAGCCAGACAAGTTGGCTGCGTTTTAGCAGCTGAGTCCCACAGGTGCTCCTGGGGCCAGAAACGCTGGGTTTGACTGGCATGAAGGGGGAGGGGAGAGTAACCTCCAGACTCAGCACACGAGCACACGTGGCACAGAAGGTGGAGATCAACAGGACAGGAAACAAGCACACACCAAACACCCACTCACCACCCTGGGATGACGGCACGGCCTGCAGTGGCACCCCGTAAGGAGGGATTTTCTAGAAACAGGGAAGCCCTGGTTAGGAAGAAGAGCCCATGCAGAGACGTTAGATTGAGTTAATATTTTAAGAGTTGCTATTTTTAGCAATTTCTCTGTATCGTGCAATAGGGCAGGCTGCTAAAACTCGTAAGAGTCACACAGTCCTAGGTTGTCAGGGCTGGAAGGGACCTCAGCGCCATCTGAAACAAACTGACCCTGGGTTTCAGAGTCTTCCTGGGCCTCAGTTTCCTCATCTGTAAAGGGAGCCGGCCTTGTGGCATGTGGTACTGCACATGAAAGTCTTGGGGATGGACAGGGCCTCCCAGCTCCCTGGGCAGTGCCCTGTGCATGACAGGATGTCTGAGACCCTCTTGAAAAACCTGAGAAGAAAATGCAGTGCACGTGATCATCGTTCTCAAGAGAGTCCCCTGCACACAGTGGGTCTCAGTCAGTGCTGATTGTCCCTCCTTCTGGTGACAAGGAAGCTCAGTGAGAAAGTCACCAGCTCAAGGTCGCGCTGGGAAGCAGTGAGGCTGGAACAGGACTCTAACCCAAGATACTCTGTGATATCTATTCACAGAATTAGACAACGCATTGGTAAATTTCGGTATCGTTTCTATGCAGCATCTTTCCATTTCACACTTTACGTCTGAGGGCCAAAGTGCGGCCTTTGGGTTTTCTTGGGGAGCCCTGGAGGCAGGTGGGGGGGAGGGGAGAGGAAAGGGCCCAGATCACCACCCAGGGATGACTGGGCTGCAGGGGCGAGTGCCCCTGACTTGGTCCCTTGCAGTCCATTTTCATTTTTGTCTGCTCAGTGAGGAGACGGTAACAAGACAGGTGGCAGCCAGCTGAGACAGCCTGAAACTACGAGCTATGATGCCCTTAAGTTGTGGGTGTTTGGTATTGTGTCCTGGCAACAAGAAAGCAACAAAAACAAGGGTGTTTCTATGTGAGACTGACACTAGAGTTAGTAGATGTGCATTAACAGTGGTTGACTTCAGGCTGCTTCCAATCCCACTTTCCAATGACACTGAGTGAACACTCAGCTCTCTGTGTCCAGGTGACCTTTGTGGACCTTGGCTGAGTGAAGCGAAGCTTTGTTGCCAGAGTCCACGGCCATACATATGTCCTCAAGGGGCTGTGCTTGCTGGGCCCGATCATAAACTCTACTGGGCTCTTGGCAGAAAACTCAGTTTTCATGTTCTGGAGCACAGAATTCCCTACATAAACCAACCCAAACTGAGGACAGAAATGCAGGCATCAGGGAAGGATGCTCTAGGAACACGGGTCTGACATGCTCCCCCTCCTCCTGCTGAGGCTTGGGCTTCATGTGTGGAGATCCACTTACTATTGTAACCACAGAGACGAAGCCAGAAACACATTAAATAGGCCACTGACCCAAAAGGAAGGGGCAGGGCCACTATCTCCTTTCAACCTCCTGAAACGCTGGGTTTCACATGGGATGAACTGTGAATGACACGCTCCTTGGCCAGATGGAAAGGGGACATCAGGGCACGGGTACCAAGAGTCCTTGGTGACCTAAAGCTTTGGGGCCTCTGCACACAGGATGGCCGGCTCCACAGAGGGTGACCAAGCACACGGAGATGTCAAGGCTGGGGGATCCCAGGGTCACGGTACTTCAGACAATGCTGCCCCACCTCACCACCGGGCCAGGAATTCACCAGACCCTGCGCCTGGCCCTCTGCCTCCCCGTCCCCTGCCTGCCTGCTGCCTTCCTGGTGCCTCATCCTCTGTCTTTGGTGCAGCTGTTGCTCCTCTTCCTTCCCTCCCTCCTCCCTCCTTTTCTTCCCTCTTTTCCTCTTCCTTCATCATCCCCTTCTTTCTCTTGTTTTTCTTTTCTTTTTTCTCCTAGCAGTACTGGGGAATGAACCCAGGGCCTTCACAGCGAGCTACAGCCTCAGCGCATATTTCTTTTCATGTCTTTGTACACTGACCAAATGACAGTGTAGAAACTTAATGCTTATAGCTGTAAGTGCATTTGGACCCTAGAGAAAATCCAAACCCACGTCATCCAACATGGGATCCACATGTGTGGTGAAGAAGCCAGTATCTGCTGGATTGAAAGAGCCAATACAAAACATAAAATGTATTACGAAAAATAATTTCACATGCTTCTTTTCACTATTTGAAGGTGGCTAGTAAGAAGCTTTCGGTTCCATTTTGAAATTACACTTCTGATGGATGTGTTTCTTTAAATAAATAATGTAAAGAAACTGAAAATCAGCAGCACCGCTCGCTAAGCCAGTAAAGCATGTACGCCCATGTCATCGGTGAGCTCTCCATGCCTGTTACGGCGTCTACCCACGGGCTGCGGTACAGAAGGATTTGAATGTACTTCTGTGAAATCGCTCAGCATGATCTTCATTGTCTCAATACAAAATCATTTCCAAAACATAATTCTGCAAATGGGCACGGACACCCATTTCTTGACATTATCACCCAACTGTTTCTTAAGAGCCTCTAACTGATCCATTAGCTTTAACAACAACCTACAGGATTCAGGAGTTTTGCTGTCACTCGTCATTCCAGTGGGCATGGCATACAACAGCTCACACTGGGAGGCCACCACGGACGGGCCTTGCTTGCCCTGCTCCCAGGCTGTCCTCAGATGACGCCCTGTGCTCTTAAACTGTAGGGGACGTGGGGGCAGCACGGCCACGGGGTGATCCCCTCTCCAGGAGTTGCCACTTCATGCCTCCCCTTCTTGTTTTCAACATTTGGGACAGGGTCTCACTCAGTCCTAAGTTGACCAGGCTGAGTCTGAACTTGTGACCCTCCTGCCCCAGCTTCCTAGAGTGCTGGGTTACAGGAGTGCAGCACCATACCCAGCTAGAAAATAGAATTTTCTTTTAAATAAAGTTTCACTGGAATGTAGTCACCCCCTTAGACACTGTGATGTTCTCCGGCTGTTGTCACACAGGTGCCTAAGGCAAATGATGGTGACCAGCGAGTGTAGAGTGCTTTCTGATCACACGCTCCACATTCCTCCCTCCCTGCTACGGCTCCGTGCTATCCTCACGTCAGCTCTGCGAGCGACTAAGGCTCAAGCTGAAGACTGACGAGAATACTCCTTGCCCAAACCCTAGACAGCTCCTCTGCGCCTCCTCCTTTCCACTTGGCCATGGCCTTGGCTTTTTCTTCAGTTAGCCAAGCCCAGTTTGTGTGAAGGGAAGGTGAGTGGGGGCTCTGGAGGCAGCAGATACAGGTTACGCTTTCTTCACCACTTATGAGCCCTGCACCTCCGGCAAGCCCTGTAATCTCCCCAGCCTTGATGCTCACAGTTGCAGAAGAGGAGGGGGAGCTAATGTGCCCCACAGGGGCCATTAATCAGACACAACACGGGGCCGAGCACAGCCTTGTGAGGACCCAGGTGTGCTCCTGGTCCATGGTCACTGCTGCTCCTCGAGATGGGTTTGTCAACTGGGAGTCAAGGAGTGTGGCACTGGCCCAACAAAGTCGAGGGCAGAATTTACACAAATATCCATTTATGTAAGATGCCCAGCTCTTCGGACCAGTACAAAACATCAGAGACCACTGGAAGCCGGACACATCAGTCACCATGCAAGCCATCACGTGCATCACTGTGTGACATCAATGGGGATCTCAAGCCCCTTGCACCTCCCCCAACCCTCAGAGGGCATGTTGGACACTTTCCTTCTTTCACACGTCTCCGTGGCACCTCCTGGTCAGCAAGCACCTTCTCATGGATACCTGGCCCTGTCACCAGGGTGTGGCCTTCACTCCTCCCCTCTTAAGGGTGAAGAACATGAGATCATCACGCGAGGTTCCGGGACTCAGACAGCAGGTGGCACAGCCAGGCTCTAAACTCAGCTTTGTTTGATAACTATTCCAGTTGGCTTCCAACTGTCTTTGTTGAACTCTTGAGGAAGGTAGGAGCCGGGAGAGGAGGTAGGCCCGGCTGAGGTGGGCACCCCCACATCCTGGCATCTGGGCGCCTTCTTCTGTAATCCTCCCTGGAACTCTGAGACTCTCCTCGTTTTTAGGAAGAACAGGATCGGGCTCAGGAGAGCAAAGCGACTCTCACAGAGAGCCTGGCCAGTGTGGACGACCAGGGCGGGCGCTGCAGCGGGATCCTGCGCTCACCGACGCCGCACTTTCTCTTGCACCGTGGTCTCTCTTCCGCTCCCCTTTCCTCTCCTCTTGGCTCCCCACACCCTCCGCTTCTTGTCTTTCCTCCTTCCTCTTTTCTCCCCTCCCCTTCTCTTTCCGTTTCCTTCCCCTCCTGCCCCCCTTTTCCCTTCCTTTTCTGCAGCGCTGGGGATCAAACCCCGAGCTCTGTGCATGCCAGGCAAGGGCTCTACCCAAGGTACTCCTCCAGTGCCCTCTGACTCACCCAGACTCTTTGGCAGTGGGCACGGGCTGTGCACACATCTTCTGGAATCAAATCCTCAGCTGGAGGAGACCCAAAGTGTCTGCACAACTGCAGGTTGCCCGACAGCTTTTTGCAAACATCTGTAAACATCAATGAGTGTACAGCACTGAGTCACAGCTTCTAAATCAGGTCCTCCTACTGCTGCCCTTGAAAACCCCAGGCCCGCAGCACCGTGGCTTTCAGCTGCACACCTCCTTGGCATGCACACACACGCTCTAATTCCCGCTGGCTTCCTCTCCCAGTGACTCACTAATCAGCCCCCTTTGAAACATGACTAATACCCACATCGAAGACAAACTCTCAAGTTAACTTTTCAATACTCCACAGGAAAAACAAAATACGTGCTGAAATGTTAAACATGCCACCTGCTGCCGCCTTCAGTCGAAATCCCCTGAAAGTCTGTGCAGTTGGTGGAAATAAAGGTTTGCAAACATAAACGTTTCTCCTCCAGTGTCTCCATTACTTTTTCGTTGCTGTGACTCGGCACCTGACATCCACAAATTTAGGGGAGGAAAGGTTTGTTTTAGGTCACGGTCCCTTCAGGGGCAGCCGGCAGCCATGGAAGTACATGGCAGAGGCAGAGGTGGAGGCAGCTTCTCACGACATCATACACAGGAAGCCGAGTCAGGGCAAGTTGAGACTCGTCCTCCAAGGAGGGCAGGAAGCAGTTTATATATCCTTCCAGGTCTCATCCCAGGGATCAGCCCCTCCTGGATCCAGGTCTGGAAGGTGTGGTAAGTCCCCACTACACACCTGTAATCCAACTTACATGCCTGTAATCCAAGTTACATGCCTGTAATTCATCCCTCCACACTAGGCCCCAATCTCCCAACAGCACATGATTCCACAGACAATCCATGAGAGTTTTGCGGGACACTGCAGATCCAAACCACAACAGGCAGCTCGACATCCAACGGCTACATTACGGCGTGCAACTTATAATGAATTCAGGTGAACATGACGAAGGACGAAGCCATTTGTGGGCTAACGGTTTGACTCTTTGAACTCTGATCTATGAGACGTGGGTGTCGTCATGTTCCTCCAGAGTGATCTGACATCAGCTGACCCTGGTACCCCTGGATCCACAGTTCACACGGACCCACTCCTGCCCCAGATAAAGCTCTGTTTTGGTTTAGACCTAAAATGTCTCCCCCAAGTCTCTGGTTCAGGGGTGGGCCTGGCTGGAGGGGAGCTCCCTGGGGCACGACGAGGAAGGTGTGTGCTTGTCCAGGCTCCTCCCTTCTCTCTCCGCTTCCTGGCACCACCATGCATTCAGCAGTTGTCCTCCACGCCAGACCGTCTGGCATCTCCATTCTGCTAAGGAGCCGGCCGACTGTGGGCCGAATCCCTTGAAACCCTGAGCCAAAATAAATTTCACTTCCTTTATGTTATGGGCATCAGGTATCAGGTATCGTGTCCACTGACAGGAGAGTAACTGAGATACTGTTAGCCTTGGGAGAAGTGGGAGGAGCCACTGTTGGAACTAAAGTTTGCAGAAGAACAGAGCAAGGGTGTGTGCGGGTATGCCAAGAGAAGGGCACGTGCAGGTACGGTGTTAACCAGGGCTAAAACAAAGCTTCTAATCCACAAGACAGGTGAATGGTGAACGAATTTCAAGAATTTGAAAGTAAGATGAAAAGAAGTCCATGATAGGATTTCACTTAGAAAAACTGTTGAGACTCTTGTTGCTCAAGTCACTCACTTGTTCTAGAAATATCTAGAGCCTACTGCATGCCTGAGACTTTAGTGCTAAAGAGCGCAGGTGTATAAGAAAATTCAAGAGAATAAACCTGGGGTCTGGGGAGGCAGATGCACAAGCAAATGCTCAGTGTGTGCACAAGGGGCGGGCAGTAGCCTGGCTGCCCAGAAGAATCTGGGGAGGCTTCTGTTTATACTCCAGGAAGAGTCAATAGAGGTGGGGTATTCAGGCTGAGAGAATGCTCAACATTGGCAGGCTGAGCATGATATGCCTGGGTGAAGAACTGAGCGGGATCTATTTTTTAATTAGCTTGGTTTCCTGTCTTCTTTTATTGGTCACTTTGGGGGAACCCCTTCCTGTACAACATGGCCCTAGAGGAGTCATCCGTGGAACTCAGCCCACCAGAAAAGTAGGCCCATGGGTTAAGCTGTCTAAATTGGAGTATTCCATGTCTCTGGTTTCCAGAATTCATTCAGAGAGTCATGTGAATCAACCAGAACCACTCAGAACTTTCTCTGGGATAATTATGCGACTCAGACACAGACAATCAGAGCCTTCTCTGGGACAGTCACCAGAAACAACGGGAGGCTCTTCTGGTTTGATATATGAACGTGATGCACAGGACGCCCTCTCTTTCCCCTGTGATGATGCAGGCGGGCACCTGGCAGTGTGAGGGTGCCATCGGGCTGGTGCTATCTCACCAGAAGAGAGTCTGTTTGCCAAATGAAGCTAGCAGAGACAAACAGAGGAAGTACATTCTCTCACTCTCTCATCTTTTGATTCCCTCTGTTCAAAAATATTCACATAAACGTGTATTCACGTATACCTACACACCCGATAGTCAGACAAACACGTAGTTACATTAGGGTGTTAAGGATATAGACTTTGAGTGTAAGAGCATAAAATCAACGTGATAACTTTAAAGTTAAATAAGAAATAACTGTGAAAAATAGCAGAGCCAAGCTGAATTTCCAAGTTTTAAATAAAAACATCTCTTCTAAAAACTGGTTTGAGTTGGGTTTCTATTGCTCTGAATTCATCCAAATAAGTATGCCAAGGTGACATGCCCTACTAGCTCAATGGACCAGGGCCAAAAGGAAGTAAGGGGTGGAGTCACGATGGGCTCTGAGCAGCAAGGCCAGACACTCCGACCTCATCCTGTGGAATGACATCCGAAGAAACGAAATGTTAGAGCTCAGTTTTGTTCCTGCCGGGGTCTCCCACAGGGGGTGAGGCAGGTTGCCTAACTCATTCCCTTAGGTAAATACTGGAGAGCTTCAGCTCCTGGGAAGGATGCACACTGTGAGGGTGCTGACTTCTTTTGAACATACCAGGAGGCAGTTTTCCTCCTTGGTAACGAAGATTATTTAATTAGCAATGGACATGGAATTCTTCTGGATTAAATAGTGGAGTAAACGCATCAAAGGAACACAGCTCCTACAGCAAACCCCCCCTTATGTAACAAGGCATGGGTCACAATTACCCAGCACGTCAATTAATAAAGGAAACAAACGCAGAGTCACGATAGGGTTACTCACAGACACTTTTCTCCACCCATAATCCTCTGGCTGCTGAGGGCAGCTCTGCCTGGTTAATTTCATTCTTCACAGTCCTGACTGGAAGTTTTTGTCTTACCCTGAAAGCCTCAGCCTTTGACAATCCTTATAATTTCTCAGAGAAGTAGCGCCAGGTTTGGCAGATGAGAAAAGGTTGGAGTTTGCCTTTCAGGTACAAATCTGCCACCCATTCCCCAAAGCACAGCGTGAAGGCTCTGGATTCTAAGTCACACACCAGAGGCACGTCCTGGGGCCATGCCGGCTAACCTTGTGACCTTGCCAAGTCAGAGTCCCTGAATTCCCATTTATCCCACCTGTGGTATAAATGGAATTTTAAAAATATAGTCTAGGCAAATGACAAATTGCAGAAAATAAATGCAGTACTCTTGAAGTTAACACTCAGTTCACCAGAACACACACGTGGAGGACATGTTTATATAGAAAGTGCATGGCTTATTGTGGGCGTTCCACTTTCCTGACAGGAGACCACGGGAGGTAGGGGGATTACTGAGGCAAGCGCTGTTCCAATCTCCTGGGAACTGAGATCTGGTGGGAGAAGTGCGTTCCTTGGTATCAGTAGGACTGCGGTGACTGGCGATGGAGGCATCTATACGGGTACTTTGCTGGCAGACAGGACAGGGCACTGGAGTCTCACTACCCTGCTGTCGGAAGTCCAGGAAGGGGCACCACTTGTACCGGGAAGAACACGGCCTCCATGCTCTGGGCAGGTCACCTGGACAGCATGGGGGCGGCCTGAAGGATGGGGTGGTCACGTGTCTCCTCACTTCTCTATCTCCCTCTTCTGTGTCACAGTGCACAGTGTCTTTCGATTGGCCTGTGGGTTTGCACCTACAGGAGACACAAGCAGAGGACTGAAGAGTGGAAGCTGCAGAGAAGCCGGAGTGTCTCCCCGTCTCCTGGCCTGGCGGGGTCTCTGGCAGGCTGCACCTCCTCCACTACTGTTTCTCCAGATCTTTATCGCAGCCTGTTGCTGTGGGGCTGCCTGCTCTTGCTGGGCAGATCCTCTGTGTCCCTGCTTCCACCGCACGGACCCATCTCCAGGGATGTCGTGACTATTACCTGTCCTACCCCCAAGGGACGCTCCAGTTCTGAGCCTGCAGCAACTTTCTGTGTTAGCTCTTCACCTGTGGGCTCCTGGATGCAGAAGAAATACACCCATGTCGCCGAAGCCTGTGAGAAATTACCTCAGTCTGAAAGGCTCGGGGTAGTTTCTCCCTGCCTCCAGACTCACTCCGAGGTCATTGCACTGTACCAGGTGAGAGAGGGCGACAGATGCGGGCGCAGAGACGAGCCGTGAGGGTTCAGGAAGAGGGAAGCGCAGGGGAACAATTCCACAGACAGCACCTGCCAATCTGTGAGCAGATCATGGGCACACCATGAGCATGAGCGCCTGAATTTATTCATTCGGTGCCTGGGGCTGAGGTGGCTCTGTACGACTTGTGTGTGCGTTCCTATCAGCTGTGCCAGCCTCAAGTCAAGAGGCACGAGGAACATTCCCACTTTCAGCACCCGGGACAGCTCCCACGCACCACAGTCCGTTTTTATTTATTTAATTTTTTAACGGCTTACATAAAACCAGTGCCCTGTGCAGCCTGACCATGATGAAGTCTCTTATATATCAATGAAAGCTCATAAGGGAAATTGGGTCCCCGCAATCAAAACATTTTAGAATTTTCAAGTCTCTTTCATGGTGGCAAAAAAGAAGCCAAGCTAATTAAAGGTTGGTTATGATGACTGGCTCACTCCGAATGGTGACACGATGCCAACGTTTCATTTTACATACTGGTAGCCCTCTTCTAATTGGCCACCCTGACCTAAACCTCTCCCATTAGGACGCCTGCTCGGTGGCTGTGTGTAGCTGCCCAACGTCTCCTCCCAGACTGCACCATTGGTCCTAATGTTCTACAAAATAAAGCCTGAATTCCTTTGTCCAGCAATCGAAACTCATCATTACAAAGTTCTAGTCCAGATAGTCTCTCAAAAAATTAAAGATAGAATTACTGTATCATCCAGCAACTCCGCTTCCGCATATATTTCCCATGAGCTGAAAGCAAGAACTTGAATTTGCTTATTCTAAGTTCATAGAAGCATTATTCACAACATCCAGGCACTCGAAACAAACCCAACATCTCTCAGCATATGAATGGGTAAGCAAATGTGACATATCCATACAGGGAACATTATTCAGTCTTGAACACAAGAGAATTGTGACACACGCTACAAACACAGATGGCCCTTGAGGACCTTTTGATAAATGAACTAAACCAGTCGCCAAAGGACAAAGGCTGTTGGATTCCTCATCTATGAAGTAGCAGTACACAGAACTTCAGAGACAGAGAGTAAAATGGTGGTTACCAGGAGCTGGGCAGAGAGGGAACTGGGTGCTGTTGTTTAGGGAGTTTCACTTTGCAAGATGAACAGAGTTCTGGTTGCACAACATTGTGAATGTACTTTACTGAACTATCACCTACTAAAAATATTAAGATTGTATGTTTACATTGTGTGTATAAAAAGAAACATGCTTCTTCTGTTTTCCAGGTCCCAATGTTTCCAGCTCCACAGCCATTTCGCTGATACCTCCAGAAGAGCCCCTAGACCTCCTGCATCCATAATGCCTCCAATCCCATTGGTTCCAATTACCAAAAGACAAGAGTATGTGTCCTACCTGCTCCTCACAGCTGTGTGATCTCCCCTGTCCCCTCCCTGGCCTGGCCCAGGATGACACAGAGCAGACACCGAGCTTTCTCTCTCGAAGCGTTTGGGACTATCTTCCTGGTGACTGTCACCTGTGAGCATATATGGTTTCCTTTCCACCAGGTATGTAGGTCTTCGCGGGCTGGAATCATTCGGCCTCAGTTCTGTCACCCTGGGGTGTGACACTGGATCTAGCACCTGCCGCTGCAATTTGTCGGTGGACAGCGTGTGTCCTCTGAGCCTTTCCAGTTAACTGCAACATGACTGATGTGGCCAGAGAGGTGTCGGTTCAGGTTAACCGGTTTCCATCAGGATGATCCTTTTGTCACCAGCAAGAGCTTTTGTCCTCTTTCCATCCATAGTGCAGGCAGCTTTCCCCCCTGCCAACTGCCCATCCTCTGCACAGCAGCTGGAATGGCCTATCAAAAGCAGCCCACGAGCACCGTGACTGAAGGCAGAGTACATCTCGTCACTCCTCTGCCAGAGACCTGGCCACAGCTCTCCACTCTCTCAGGGTAAAAGTGGAGGCTGTAATTCCCAGCCGCCCTCCACCTCACCCCCCTCTCCTGACCCAGCCTCCCACTGTGTCCTGCTGCCCGCCCAGCTGCAGCTCTTCTGGCCTCTTGCTGTTCTTGAGACCAGCCAAGTAAAATCCTTCCAGGGCCCCGCCCCTCTACTCGAGAATGTTGCCCTGCTCCTGCCACACCTCACTCCTCGCCTCCTCCAGCGCACCAGACACCCTGGGACTGTTGTCTGTAAAAGCAACCAGATCCCCCACGTTGCTAGAGCACTTCCCAGCTCTGCTCACCACCTGACACACGGTGCACACATTTGGGTGCTGTTGTCAGTCTCCTCCTGCTAGCATGTGGGCGCCGAGAAGCCAGCGGCTAGTCTCCACTGATCCTTAAGGGGTGTGGCCTAAGTTCCTAGCAAATCACATACATGGGTGGATGGAGGAAAGGATGAAAAAATAAACGGCTTCATAGCTGGGTGAATGGATGTGCTGACGGGTGGGCGGATAAAGGGATGAATGAGTCGATAACGGATGAGTGCAAGAATGAGTGGGTGAATGAACAGATGGATAGAAGGGTGGACAGGTGACTGAGCTGACGGACAGAGTGTACAATGGGTAGGTGGCTGGAAGCCTGAGTCACTGAACACGTGAGTAGATGAATGACTAGGCAGGTAGACGAATGGAGTGAACGAGGAGACAAAGGTCTGGATGGATGGACAAGCGAGGGGGTGGAGGATATGGACAGACACCTCAGCTTCTCCCACATGCCCAGGATGGCAGGTACAGCCCAAGGACCTGGTCCAGGGCAGGAGACCTGTAGTAAATACGGAAACCATGCACACCTTCCTCTTTCTTTTCCTCATTTCAACCCCCAACTGACCTTAAGGACCTATTTCTACAGTCCTGTGGCAGCTGTAAGCTGGTAAGGTAAGCTTGCATTTGCTAGTCTTGCCCTCAAGGTCTTGACCAACTTGGCCTAAGAAAAGCCCTGTCGGTCCCTGAATCCACCAGCCCCTTTCCGTGTCAATCACGCTTTGTGGAAAATGCGCTCCGCCACCTGTACCCATAGTGCACTTCAGAGTCCAAGACCCAGCTCCTGCATGTGCAGGCAAAGCACGGGCACACCCGGTCATCCCTTCTACCTACCTCACTAATGATGCATATTCTTCCTGGCCTAGCACTTTCATCATTTTTTAAAACAAAACGGGAAAGAGGGGGCTGCATGAAATTGTAATAAGATATTCATACACACATGGGGTGATCAAAACATACGGCAAATGCTGTCATTAAATCATGCTCTACAGTGAAAGACACACAGCCATGCGGCCCCTCTGCGTAGGCCGCCTCACTTCCGACCCGCTAGTCCCGAACCTCTTGCTATTTTCTGAAGCAGTTCCAGGAATCTGCGTTTGTGAAGGTGAGCTGTGATCCAAACTCGAGTGATGCCGCCGCCAAGTGCCACCCAACAGAGAGGGGGGCTCCGAAAACACCGCAGCGTGTCCTCACCCCCCTTAAGTACCGGATGTGGCTCCATACACTTCCCGTACCTTCCCAAAGTCAAAGCAGCTATGAAGGGCAAACGTCTTGAATGGACTGAGAACATGAAAATAGTCATGACAGCACAGCCAAAGACACACCCAGAACTGGTCCAGAAACTGGCATTCAGAACCACGGGGTAAGTGATCGGAGGTGAGGGGGGCACCCTAGAGGGTTCATGGCAATGTGTCTCTTTGCTACAAAAGATTTTTCAAAAACTTAAATATCCATTATAGTTTTCTCTTAAATTTCATGTATTTATAAAACCATGTATGAGTACATGTGTCTGTGTGTGTCCATCCTAGCAAAAGCCCAAATGTGGTAACTAGTGTGTGGGGAGTGCTTCTTCCACCAGCACTAAATCTCCACAAGTGTAGAGGTTTTTGGTTTTTTGTCCAGACATATCTGTCCCTAACGCCAAACACTTTCCTATTATTGTGATGAAGGAGTGGTGGATTCCACTCAGGGAAGCAGTTCAGAGCCGTGGGAAGTGTGTAGAAAGACAGCCTTCGCAACCTGACGGTTCTCCACACCCTGACAGGTCCCCAGGTGCCAACAGGGATGTGGTTTCTGATGCTGCATCTCTGTCTGGGCTCTCAACGCCTTCGGTAAATCAGCCCATAATTTACTGGGGCCTTTCAGAGATTCGTTTTCCGCTTTCATATTCTGTTCCCAGACCTCGTTCTCATGTCTCTCACATTAAGCTGAGACCAGGCCTCTATTTCCAAAATTTATTATCTAACATAAACACTCTCTACCCAAACTGCAGGTGCAATTTGTACCCCAGAGATGGAGCATACCTTGGAGGAATAAATTGGATTCCTTTGTGTCTCGCTCATCCATTATCACAAGGCCATACATTCTCAAATGTTCGCCTGTAACAGAGGGAACTGAAGTTCCAGGCCTCAGAATAACGTGGTTACTCCTGAAACGGAGATTTCCATTTTAAGTGACACTCTGGCGTGTCTCCAGCTTTTTATGTGAATATTTCTTTGATATGAAAGTCGATATGACCTCAGAACCACAGGGTAATCAGACCGTTAGAGTGGTTCTTTAACTGGATGGAAATTGGCGCTGTATTCCTGGTATGCTGGAGGGAGGGGTGTGTTGGACTCGTCACAGTACCAAAGTGAGTCATATTCATTTTATTCTGCATTGATTGTTATTATTTTACCATTGATCTTATCAAGCCCACTTTAAAGACGAAAACAAAAAGGCCGGAAGAGGAAGAGGGCAGCTTTCTGAGGTTCCTGCCAGCTGGTTAAGGGATGGCACCAGTTTCCAGCCTGGTAGCCCAGCCCAGAGATTGTGTGTGATCAACACTTTCCCTTTCGGGAGAAGGTTAATTATGCTTTGATTTTCTTCATCAAAGGGATGATAAGCTCATTAAAGAAAATTTCAATACAGAAAGACAAGAAAAGGGAAATGACATGGCCTCCCCCATCCACCTCAAACCCTTGGGAAGCGGCCTCCTGGTCCCTTTTGTCTAGCAAGCAGACATTCCTTTTCATAGTAGTTTAATTTGATGAGCTGCAATTCTCCCTCAAGATTGTAAAAATACCTCTTTTCACTACTGCAGGGTTCTCATGGTAATTGTCTATGGCTGTGGCTCAGTTTCCTAAGAGGACTCACAGGAAGCTTGCAAAGTCAACTGTTTGCTCTAGGTTCTTTCAAAATATTGGCTATTACAAGCAATGCTGTATCGAATGTTCTGAGTGTGGCATGGCATTGCAGGCTGCAAGCCCAGCAGTCCGGGAGCCTGAGGCAGGAGATCAAGTCCAGCCCGGGCAACTTAGCAACTTAGTGAGATCCTGACTCTAAGTCAAAACCATCAACGGCCTGGAGAGACGGTCATCGGGAAGGTCCTGGGCTCAGGGGCTTTATGTGCCTATTAAATGTGGAGTGACACAACGTGACCCTGAGACTCAGCTGACCTCAGAGCCCACAAGGGCAGAGAGAACTCGTTTTCTAGGCAAGTCTTTTCAACCCCTCAGGCAGCGATCATTCCTTTAAAGGTTTATACATTCCTTAATTATCCACCGTGTTGCAGACGACACATTAGAAGCCAGACGGAAGTAGCTCCGAAGGCTGCTCTGGGGACCTTGAAGTTTGAGCTTCTCCTGTCCCCAGTGAAGCCCTGCAGACAAGTCCTCTCTAAGGGTGAACGAGCCTGCATGAAGGCTCAAGGACAGGGCTACCTAGGTCTCTTTCAGGAACTCAGGGAGTCCTCCAAGTGTAGAGGTCTTTGAGGAACCAGAACCTTGGTGTAGCAAGTTGAACTATGTCTTCTGAAAACTGTGCCCAAGTCTTAAACTCATTATCTGTGAATCAGACTTAATTTGGACACGGAGTCCTCTGAGATGTAAGGATGTATCTTGAGATGACATCACGCTGGAGTTAGGGCGGGCCCTAACTCCAGTGATGGATGCCTTTAAAAGGGAATGAGAGACTAGAGGCAGGTAGGCATGGGGAGAACAGCTCCCTGCGAGGATGGAGGCAGTGACTGGAGATGTGCCCTTGGACAGTGCCCATGGGACCCCAGTCTCCCTCGCTTCCTGTGTCCCTTCACGTGACTATTTCCTCTCACACACTCCTATCACAGAACCATCCATCCCGCGGTCCCTACGGAGCCGATGCCCACGCAGATTAGACTTTCAATCTCCAGAAGTGTGAACTAAATTAATCTCTTTTTTATTGACTATCTAGCCTCAAGCAATGGAAAACGAATACAATTAAGGTCGACCTAGATGATCCATGCCAAGGGTGGCAGATGAATATGCTTAATGCCACCTGTGCCTTTTGTCAAATAGCAACATATGCAAGTCCAAAGACCTGAGGATCAGGAGGCCGATAATGTGAGTGCCACTCAAACCTTACACCATGTTATGGTTTGGATCTAAAATGATCTCCCAAAGTCTTGTGTTCGAGGAGAGGGTCATTGGGTGTGGCCTTGAAGAGCGTCTTCTCATCCCTAGGTCCTCTCTGCTCTCTGTGCCTCTTGGCTGACACGCCGTGAGCAGTTTTCCTCTGCCAGGCCCTTCCGCCATCACTTTTTCTTCCTTAGAGCCAATCAGACCATGGACTGAATCCATGGGTCAAGTGAATGTGCTGGATATTTCGCTCCAGCCATGGGAAGGCAACCAATGTAGAAGCAAGAACCATGCTGGATGCTGGAGGACACAACTGCCCCTGCTCAGGAGACCACAAGGGGTGGCTTTGGCCTTCTCCTGCCTTTGCATTCTGCTCAGGCGCTTGATGGGCTGGATGACAGCTGTCCATACTGGCTTTGGTCACCTCCAGAGGTACAACAACATTCTTCCTATGTCTCTCTTCCTCACTGGACCTCCGGAATTCTGAATCTTTTTTCTTTCTCCTTCTTGACAGATCTCTTCATTTCAGACCGCAACTCATTTCCTTGTACTTGAGAAGGAAGTATCCAGAAGGCACGGTTTTTGGAATCTGGAACTTGTGAGACTGTATGCCCTTCCTACAATGAACACATCTCCAGATTTTAAGAAATCAGAAGCCATTCTGATCCTTGAGGCTTAACGATTAGCCGCTCTTCCCTGGAGGTCTGACCAGCCATGACTTGTAATTTGGTGTGTGTGCTTCTAGCTGAGGCGCTCAGTCCTGGATCAGTGCTTTCCACCAGGACACACGTATTTCAGGTCTGAGAGATTTTCTTTAAATATTCTGTCAACTATTTCTTCCTTTATGTCTTCTTTCTTTCATTTCTGAAAATAATTTTCGGACTGGGCCTCTATAATTTCCTATCTTTCCTTGCACACTTTCTTTGTATTCTGCTTAAGGGAAGCATAGAGATTATTCTCCAACATCGCTTCTGAGTTTTTTATTTCATATTTAAGTCCTAAGAGCTCTGATGGTTGTTTTCTGAATTTCGAAAAAGTGATTTTTAAAATTTTATACTCCAAAAAATCTTCTCTCAGCCTTCTGAAGATACAGCTTGTCTCTCTCTGAGCATTTTTAGAGCCTCTGCTTAATCCTAGCTCTCTCCCACCCCATCTGATTGTTGGCGTACTGATGTTCACGTTAGAACATTTCTCTGGTGTCCAGAGGCGCCATCCTGGAATCCCAGGAGGTACGGGAGGCTGCTGTCTTTAGCATCTGGTGTGCACGTTTAGAGGACCCTGTTGCTGTTAGTGTAGTGTCTCAACCTAGGCAGGGATGGCACCTCTCAGCCCAGACGCCCTCTCTTACCCTGCTGGGGACTAACCTTCCATCCTCTGCCCAGGCAACGAGAGGCAGCCATGTGGCGATGCTGAGCCGTTGGAGGTCTGGGCTCTTCTTACAAATTCTTACAGGCTTTATTCCAGTTGAGCTTGGGGTGACCTCTTTTGAGGCCCTCCCTCCCTTGCATAGAAATGGCTGCCAATCTCTGAGCCTGGGGGATATTTTTTCCTGTCTACTCGTCCTGAGGTCCCCCAGCGACAACTTGAAGTCCAGGTTCCGCTTCCCCTAGTCGTTTGGCATTCCTCTTCTTTTTCCAACTCCCCTCACGTGCTCCAGTCACCGCTTCACGTTCCCTCCCCTTATGAATTTTACATTTTGGACCTTCTTTCCATCATTTTATTGGGGTTTTAGATGGGAAAACATGTCGGAGTGTGTGAGTACACCTAAACTGATTTCTTTACATAGAAGTTCAACTCTTACCTTCCTCAAGTCTTCAAAAAATATGTCAGAAGCAGATCAGGTGAGCACAGGGTGAGACGCTAGGTGGACACAACAGAGCCCCTCACCCAGCCCTTGCTGTGGATCTGCTGTTGCGATCTGGGCGAAGACTTTATTAATAAATCCACAGCTTCCCAGAGCCTCTGGCTGTGCTCCTGCTTCTGCAGACAGCGTGGATGGCTTGCCGTGCTGGGCACCGGCAGGGACAGGGGCCTTGTTGCGCAGCAGACAGCAGGTGCTCAGAGCTCTCCTCTGACCCTGGAGCCAGCACTGAGGACCCCAGGGAAAGAGGCTTCCCCAGCCCACAGCACTGCTTTCAAAGGATGGGACAGAAGACAGCAGGATTTCCCCTTTCCCCTCTCACGCTAAGCGTGTTAGTCAAGCGATGTCCCCAGGGCCCTGACGACCAGAGATGGGAAGGGCAGAATGTCCCAGATGCCCCGTGGCAGAGAAGCCACTCCAGCCTTTCTGCAGCACTGCTCCTCACTCAAGCGGGAAGGTGGCCAGCTGCCCGCAGAGAACAGAAAGGCCATGGGAAGCCTTCTGATCTCTACTGTCCCCTGCCGCAGCCACCTGCAGATGTGTCAGGAACAAACCCTCCTCCACTGCTGCGGCCCGATGCCGCGGGCCCTGTGCCCGACCCCGACCCCGCCTGCTCGTTACCTGTGGATGATGTGGCACCTCTGCAGGTAGTCCAGGGCCAGCGCCAGCTCACAGATGTACAGCTTCACGGCCCGCTCCGAGAAGTGCACGTTCTGCTGCAGGTGGTAGCGCAGGTCCCCGCCCAGCAGCAGATCCACCACCATGAACATGTCCTCCTCGTCCTGGAAGGAGTACCTGGACGACAACAGGGCGCCGCAGGTGAGGGGCGGGGCGTCCTCAACACCAATGCCCCCGTATGACAGGAGGGTAAACGAGGCCCCAGGGAGGCCCCGATGTTGCCTACATCTTGATGCTTTGGGAATAGAAGGAAAGGGGGAGGGGGCTCTTCACATCCTGCATGGGGAAGGCGAGCGGGGCACCCAGCATCAGTCCCCAGGAGACACTTTCTGGAGGGTGGACTGGGGACTGAACCCAGGACCTTTGTGCTGAGCTACATCCCCAGGAAAATATTTTATTTTTTACTTTGAGGTTGAGTCTTGCTTACTCACTAAGTTGGCCAGCATGGCTCAAACTTGGAACCCTCCTGCCTCAGCCTCTCAGAGTGCTGGGATTAGAGCGTGCACCTCCATGACCAGCAGCAAACATACTTTAGCCAGCATGGCTCCTCAGTCATTTTCTGCAGATCCCTGCTTCCACTACAGGTTGGATCTGGAATGCCCTTTAGAAGCCCATGTGCTAAAGACTTCGTCCCCTGTGGTGGGACCCTCAGGAGGAGGGTCCCAGTGGGAGGAAGTTAGCTTTCTTGGGTGGGGGAAACATGCGTTCAGAGTAGACACTGACACGCTGGCCGTCCTTCTCCCTGTTCCCTGGCTGCCTGGCAAGGTTTCCGGTAATGATGTTCTATGCTGCCTCAGGCCCTAACCACGGCTTGACACCTCTGAAACTATAAACCTTTCTTCTTTATAAGACGGTTACCTCCGGTCTTCTGTTACAGTGCTGGAAACCTAACTTCCACACAAGTCAGGACTCGTAGTCGTGTCTGACAACACATCGTCATCCCCAGTGGTTCCTGCATTCCACCACACATAGCTGCACCCCACGTGGAACTTGCTCCTGGAACCCTTAATGCAAAGAATTCTTGCAACTCCTATTTCTGCTTCTTTGAACCTGGGTAGGTCCGAAGCTATGGGGAGAGACCATGAGAAGGAAAACTACAGTGCTCAAGCTGACAAGCCCAAGGGAGCCCCCAGGGACAGCCAGCCCCGGCCCGGGTGACCCGTGTGAGGGGCATCTGAGCAACCTGCCTCAGGCCCCTGGCATCCTGCAGAGCTGAAGGAATGCCCAGCCGAGTCTGGTCAGCCCGGGACACATGAGACTGAAAACGCTGGTGTGTTCCAGCTACCAAGGTTGGAGGCGGTGTTCCTGTGTGAATACGAAACAGCCTGCAAAAGCCTCACGTGTTGAAGAGGCGGCTGGACTGGGGGGTTAGCTGGATCACGTGGGTTAACCTGATTCCGCATGTTGTTGTGAGGTGGGGCTGGTTGGGAGGAGGCCGCTGGGAGTGTGGCCTGGAGGGCGTGTTCTTGCGCAGAGCTCTCCAGTGGCTCTGCTTCCTACAGCGATGCCATAAGCATCTGTCCCCCGCTAGGTCATCTGCCCCTGCCAGCCACCCAGCCACCCGTGATGCACTGAGACCTCATGACTGTGGGCTAAAAGAAACCTTCCCTCTCTTAAGTTTCTGGTGCTGGGTACTGAGTCCCAGCAAGAAAACCATGACCAAGAAGCAGTCTTTAATTTTGCTTGTCTTTATATCTGAAGCAATAAAAAGCTTATACTATACTGAATTCACTTTTTTTAAAAAAAAAAAACACACATTAGGGCAGACACTGAACATGAGGACATTGTTAAGCAACCGTAGAGTGCTGTCCTGACATCACAAGACGCTGCCAAGTTCCTTGGTGATTCACAGAGTGCAGTAAAGGGACCGTGCAGCAGAACCCCGGAGCCACAGAGTGCTACCTGGGAGTAGGGACCTGTGTTTCAGGTGGCTGGCTGTGAGGCTCCGCCCACCAGGGACAAGAGCTTTTGTCTCTGCAGCTGCACTGCCAGGGAGATGCTATGCCCACACGTAGGGCTTCAGCGGCCTGGGCCAGCAGCCCTGGGGGACGGTGCCTGACCCACGATCCAGGCACAGGAGAGGAAGGACTGCAAACGCACCCAGCGCCGTGTGACAGGGTCCGGGAGCCAGAGAGAACTGAACAGCTCTTACTTGTCCCCCCTGCTGCTTACTCCTCAGAATGAAAGGAAGAAAGAGAGGCTCTCCCCTGTCCTCGAATCGTGAGCACCCCCCTGGGGACAGGCACTGGGCTCTGCGCTGGGGATGCTGTGGCAAAGGACCTGTGGCTGCCCCAAGATGCCCACAGCCTCTGGTGGAGAAGCTTGGCTGACAGTGGTTGACAATGTGGGAATGTGGCGTCAGCTGTTGTCCTGGGCAGAGGGCATGGGCAGGGAGGAGGCCAGCTCTGCTGCTAGTCAGGGTGAGTGCGAGGGGCGCACTGGGTCATTAGGGGCAAGAGCAGAACTGTGACGGAGGGACTGCACGATCCATGGCTGATAGGAAAGGTGTCACCATCCGGTGTCCACACGCCCAGCAGAGTGGCGAGCCACTAGGAAGTTCCGGCACAGTCACAGGGCAAGTGAAATGACACACAGCCCTGGCCGTTCCTGAGGAAGAGAGACAGGAGCACCTCACGACAGGACAGGGCAGTGGGTCCCCCATTAGGACACCAGACAAGTGCTGTGACAGCGGAAAGGCCTGAGGCTGCCGTGTCCCACGCTGCCCACGCTGGGGGCCTCAGATCCCTCCTGGCAGAGCCCCCGGGAACCCCAAGCGAGCGTCCACCAACTCCCGAGATTTGCTTGTCACTAGGTCCAAGGGTGCCCCTTTTAGAAACTTTTATGTAACATTTTTTTGTTTGCCTAGAAAGATTCTACTTTATAGAATTTTAAATTTTTCATCAATAAATTTAAAAAATACATAGTGAAAAGTACATTCTAATTTCTACTCTGTTTCTTGGAAAGATTATCACTGAGCCAACATCACTCATCCATTCAACAAATACTCCGAGTGCCTCCACGTACCGGGCAGTGTGCAAGGCCCGGGGTGGGTAGGAGAGGCCGAGCAGTCTGGACCTGCCTTTCCTAAAGATTCGGTTCTCAGAAAGCAGAGAGAAGACCCGTCAGAGAGTGAAAAGGGCAATACAGAAATGACGTCACAAGACAGCCACTGGCTGAGGCCTTAGAAAGAGGATCTGCGGGTGGGCGTTCTCAGAGGAAAGGCCACTTGTGCTGGGCCAGCATCTGGGGCGAGGAGCGGCCAGTGGGGCAGGGTGGGGTACAGCATCTGCCCAGAAGAACAGTGCCCAGCCACAACAGCAGGCGGAACAGCGCGGAGGCAGGGCAAAGCCAAGAGTCTCAGGGCAGTAAGCGGGAGCCGGCGCGGTCGGGGACAGCAGGCAAGCTGGGCCGGCCCTGAGCTGGGGCTCCGGCCACGCGCTCCGGGGTGGGCGCTGCCACCGAGCCCGCGCTGCAATCTAATCCCACTGTGAGGCGGTGGGAGGTGGGGCCAGTTGGCCATCGAGGGTGACGGGGTCACAGGACATCCACCCTCACCAACGGACTCATCTGCTCCCGGCCTGCTGCGTTAGAGGGTTAAGGGGTTCGTCGCTGGAGGACGAACGCTGCTGCAGAAGCAGCTGCATCCGGTGAGCTCGCCCCGGGTCCGTCCACGGGCCCCTCTGCCGTGTCGTGACCCCTCGGGAAGGCCCCACTGCTGCCGAGCAGATGGTGACGACATGTTCTTGGACTTCCAGGACTGGGACCTAAATAAGCTGCTTTTCTTTTTTATAATTTTCCCGGGCTGTGATATTCAGAGAGAGAGAGAGGACACACAGAGAGGGAAGGACTCTGGATTCCATTAGCGGAAAATGGAAAATCAAACAGGAGCTTTCCCTGGGAGGTGACCTGGGCTGCTTCACCCTTTACAAAGCTCTCTGGATAAAAGGCAGAGAGAGAACGTAAGAAGGGCATTGGAAGAAAGCCGCCGGGACTCCCGAAGGGGCGCAGTACTGAGGGTGGGGGGCCAGAGACGTGCCGCTGGCGCGGCCAGTCCTGAGCTCGGTGGGGGTCTGGAGCAAGGGCTCTCCCAGTTCCACCTGCCCGCTACCCTGGCTACTGCCCATCCAAGGCCGGTGCCCCGGGCCACCTCTGGTCCTGTTTGAGCCTTATTTCAGAGCAGGAGTGCTGACCAGCCCTTGGGAACACAGGTCTGAGGCTGGGCTCTCCCGTGACTGGGTCAGCCACAGCAGCTACTCCACGTCTATCTGTCAGACTCCTGTCTGTCTCAGTCCCAAATACCAGGGGGCTGCGGATGACCTATTAGCCCACGCCGCAGCCTGGTGCTGGTCTGTGGCACCGGAAGGCCCAGCACTGCAGAGACAAGGGAGCTACCAGCAGGAGGGGGGCAGCAAAGCCCCGCCTCCGCCAGCTCTGTCCTATTACGTTCAACGCTGCTGTCGATTGACAGGCGGCGGAACTTTGCTTCCTGCCCTCTCTCTGCTGCTGCTCCCATTTCAGAGCCATCCTGGACAGCTCACTGCAGACACTCTCCCCTGTCCTCGGGAGACCGGTGTTCACTGAAGCCGATCCCTGCTGTCAGAAAGGTTGGGGACCAATGCGTCAGCTGGCTCTCGTGTTGCTGACACCCAGTACCTGACACCCAGATGTTAAAGGAGAGGTTAACTTGGTCCATGGTTCAGGGGCCTCCGTCCACGGCCGGCCAGCTCTGAGGCAGGAGCATCAGGGTGGAAGGGCCTGGCGGTGAAAGCTGCTGAGTTTATGGTGGCCAGGAAGCAGAGCAGGGGGCAGTGCCAGAGATCAAGGGGGCAGGGGCCATGCACAGCACCCGAGGCCATGCCTCCCTGGCCCACCCAGTCGCACCCAGGGCCATGCCACACCCATCACTCAGGCGCACCCCAGAGCCACCAAGTTGACAGTCCAACCTAACTGCCACAGATGCTGTCCACAGATGTCCGGGTCACCCCTCCGCTGGCACCCTGTTAAACGGGATGTGCACCTGTTCCCTGTCACTCTCCCCACAGAAGAACCTGAGTCGAGGAAAGCCGCACTAGACTCCAGCCCCTGGGAAGCACGTCTCACCCTTTCAGCAGCCTCAGAGTCCTCCAACACAGCTCAGCCACACTCAGCAGGCCCCACGATGCACGGGGACCTTCACGAGTTAGATGCCCTCTGTCCAGCTGCTTCTCCTTCCCCACAAGTGGGGTAATCCCCCCTCCCTCGGCTCAGCACCCAGCAGGCCGTCCACAGCTGAGCACGGTCCTTAATAGTGGCACAGGCCGGGAAGGGAGGGAGGCTCTGCTGGGAATTAGGAGTCATTCTGAACCTTTCCCCAGCACAACGGCACTCCAGCCCTCCTAGAACCTTCCGCCGCTTCTCCTTCCTGGGGCAAAAGACACTGAGCGCCCAGAGACGGCCCCATGGGAGGGGCATTTGGGAAACCCCCGCCGTGAGTACACGCCCTGTGGCCAGTGCTCCTCTTCTGGGTCTCTGCTGTGTGCCTCCCTGGGGACAACGTGCTGAGTGTCTCCTCAGGCCACACCCCATCCAGTCCACCGCTCAGGGCACACGGCAGGGCTGATCACCGTGCTCACCCCGCCTTCCTCAGTGAGCTGGTGCCCAGTGGGAAAAGAGCTGGGCTGGGGGTGTCTCGGGTGGGGACCTGGGCTGGGGTGGCTCAGGTGGGGGGCTGGCCTAGCGCACACACGGGATCCTTGGTCTCCTCCCCACCCCGTGACAGGTGAACGGACAAAACAAGCTTGCACATGGTTTCACTGTGGCTAGTGGAACAGTCTAGCTGTTAAGTCCATTGAAAGAAGAAGAAGAAGAAAAGAGAGATCAGAGCTAAACATAGTCTCATCTGCTAAAGAATCCAGTAACGGGCTACAAGCCTCTCCGTCAGCTCCTGTTATCCAAGCAGGAAGGAGGTGATCAGAACTGAACTGGGCTTGATACACCTACGTCCTTAATAACGTTTCCACTAGCGCTCACAACAATAAGCCTTTCTTTTCTTTTCCTTTTCTTTCTTTTTTTTAATTTGACTTGAGCCATCCAAGTCCCGGACCCCCTGGAACACAACGGCTCTGACTGTCCTTCCTGCCTGTCCTTCCTTATCTCCCTCCTGTGTGGCGGGGGGGTGACTCTTCGAGGCCACATAGTTCCTCGGACCAAGGCAGACGGGGGGAAGCCACATGGAAACGCAAAGGCAAGCTGCGTCCTGCCCCACCCACAAGCGCCCCGGGGAGGTGTGGCCAGCGCAGGCTGGCCAGCTGTTCGCCTGCAGGACCTCGGGGAGCAAGGATTTCCTCGATTTTATTCATCACCTTCAGGCTCCTGAAGGATCTGGCAGTGGCTGGCACAGGAGAACTGAGATCGGCGTAAGAGACAGAGAGGGAAATTGTGGAACTAAAGGGGAGGCCGGGACGAGACGGAGCAGCAGCTCCAGCCCCTCCGAGTGAGAAGACAGCAGAGATGGGGAAGAGGGCTGGGCCTGGCGCCTGGCGAAGCGGGGCCACGTGGCACTGCTCAGGCTGTGTCCCAGAAGAGATCTGTGACCTTGTCCTCCTACGAGGGGCATCGGTGAGCAAGGGACCGGGGAAAGAAATGGGGTACGCATACACAAGGCAGTACGACTCAGCCACAAAGAAGGATGTTCCCAAGTTGTATGTAGGGGGACAGACACACCTGGAGACCGTAACGCCTAGCAGACACAGCAGGGTAAGGGCAGCTTCTCTTACTGAGAAGCCCAAATGTGAACAAGTTCAAGGGCAAAATAAGAGAGAGATGACGGGGAACAGGAGCCAGGGAGGCGGAGTTAGTGGAGATGGGAAAGGTGTAACAAGGCGGAAGGGGGGGGGGGAGCGGCAGGCGTGAGATGTGGTGTGGGCCATGTCGCCAGGGAGGATGTAATTAAATCATTACGTAGCACGAAGCCGGGCGAGAGGAGTAAGGATGACTGTCGCGTGCAGTGCCGAGAACGGACCTGAGGGCTCTGCACGTCACTGACTGAAGATCCGGCCTCTGGGCCAGCCCGCACTTTGGTGGTGCCATGTAGCCTTTCAAAACTTTGATGGGAGTATTTTGCATCTGCCTCACAGGTGACAGGTGAGAAGCCAAGTGACTGGTCAAGGTCGTACTGGCTTTCCTCCAGCCCCCTCTTTTCCAAACTCCAACTGCCTAGAGCATTTTCACAGCCCCTTTCTCCCCTCCCAGGGGTCTGTCCAGTCAGCCCCGCAGTCCAAAGCCCTCCGAGCCTTGGGGAGGCCCCGCGTCCATTCTCTTTCCACTTGGGACGAAGTGTCCCGTGTGTAGCGCCAGCAGCTCATTCCATGTAAACCAGCCTTTCCCTGCAAAGCTACTGACCAAAAATAAACTTCCCAAGCCGTATTTTACGCGGAAAAAAATCCCTCACTGGTGCGGAGGAGCTACGACACTGGAAGGCCTGGCTCCGGAAAGGAGAGACACTCCCCCCTCCCTGTGCCCCTCTTTGTAACTTTCAACTTGGGAATCCTATGACCGCATCTATTCCAAATTGCTACCACGGAGCCAGGTTCATCCATCTGAACACGACAAAACCACAAACTAGGTGTAAGAAATTCTTCAAACAAGGGGATGGCCAGTTCGCCAGTGAATATATGGAAATATTTTGGCTGGATTCGACAGCACGGGAATGCGAATTCGAACATAACAGGGTGGCGACTCTCGCCCAAGAAAGTAACTTTAAGAGGAGAAAATGTCGCTAATCCGATTTGCTGGAGGTATGGAGCTGCCGTGACTCCACCGCCACTGCTGGCAGTGTAAGCGCATGTAAGAGTTCGAGCGTGACGTGAGCCCCATCCACCAACACAGAACGTGCCAGGGATCCGGCAGACACCCAACAAAGCGAGCTCTGGGAGTCACCAAGTACACCCAGAACGCTGTTCACAGCAAAATCACACAGAGCAACAAAGGGAGAAAGTCTCATTTCCCCAACCGTTTAGAAGTCCGTGAACAGAAGAGCACACAGGCACCCACAGACCTAGTGCCACCCATGACGGAAGGGCTGGAACACACAGACAGCATGGGGGGGACAGAGGCCAGGAAGAGTAACCACGGATTCTACGTCGAGAAAATTCGCAAACAAGCAGAAGTACTCTTTGTCACTCAAAGTCACCACAGTGGTTGTCTGCAAGGAAAAAGATAATAATTAGAAGGGGCCAGAAATCTCTGGGGTGCAGGTGACCCCGTGGAGAATGCAGAGTGTTCCCAGGGTGGAAATCAGAAATCTGCTCAGTGATTGGTGCATGTCTTTGTAGATTTCATACTTCAATAAAATTTATATTAAATTTTCTGCTTCCCTGCACCTCAGAGGTCACTGGATGTTATTAGACATTCCAGTTCTGTCGCTGGTCCCTTGGGGTGGGTTGGTTCCAATGCCATTTTAATCTGCGCCACTTTGGTTGAGTTGCTAAGGTGGCCTGACGAAGTGCCACAGCGTGGGAGGCTGAAACCACAGAGATTTATGTTCTGACAGTTGCTACAGAGCTACAAGTCTGAGACCAAGGTGTGGGCAGGGCTGGGCCTTCTGAGCCTCTCCCCTGGGCTTGTAGAAGGCCATCTGCTTCCTGTGACTTCACATGCTCTTTCCTCTGGGTGACCTATGTCCCAGTGACCTTGTTTGAACTTAACTACTTCTTTTATCCATGTTAAATACAGTCATATTCTGAGATACTGATTAGAGCGACAAACCACGCATGTTGAGAGAGACACACTTGATAGCGAGGCTGGCGGCTGTTTGCACACCTGTTGGTTATTTGCACCCGGTCCTCTGCTCGCCACGTGCTCTCATTCACTGTCCTTTGGTTATCTGACCACTTTGTAGTGATCTGTAGAAGACCTTTATATAGGGAGGTCTTTGATGAGCACACGCGTTGAATGGATATGAGAATTCGAGAGCGCACTCTGGCCTCTGTTGTGTCTTCTGCTCTGTCCCCTCATGGAGGAGCTGGCACTGGACTCTACGTGCTGCTCTTCCTTGCAGATTTAGCAATTTTGGGCTGCAGTTTTTTTTTTTCCCAGTGCAATGTGAGCAGCATATGAGCTCAATGTGAATTGTTCATTTTATTGGGCTGTCGCTATTTGCAGTATTCTAGAAAACTCTTTTTTTTTTTTCTTTTTAAAGCTGTGTAGTCACTGCTGTGCTGGATTAATTTCCTGGACTGTCTTTTACTTCCCAGCACGTTCTCCTGTGACAGTGTACTACAAATCCAACGTTAGGTATGCTCTTGTAATTTTGTAACTTTCTGTAACCAGATTGTGAAATGATATAACTGAGACTGCCAATATACTGACGTGACTCCATTCTGTGGTGATTATGCTACCCAACTATGTGTTTGCTGTGTGAGTTACAGTTTACTATGTAAGTTAAAATGTGTAAGTCCGTGCGCTGTCAGTGCATCCTGTGAGGCCCACCGGCGTTGCCGTGGAGCCCTGCCTGTGCACTTAGCAGGATGGCTCTGGAATCTTGTGATAAGGACAGAGGCTTCACCTCTACCCTCTCCTTTACCTCCATGCCAGCCTGCTGAGAGTCACGTATTTATATTTTGCGAGAGTCACGTATTTCGTGCCAGGGACAGCCAGCCACGGACAACAGCTGGGTGTCCAGTTATGACTGATCGCTATGTATGCAATGATGCAAAATCCCCTATGGAATCTTTGTGTAACACTTGCTCGGGGCTGCTCTCTGAAGACTGCCTCCAGAGACAGCCCCCTGGTCTGGTCGTGATAACATCTCGGCTGTTAATAAAAATCATTACCTTGCCTTAACTGGTGTACGGTGGGTCTTTAGATTGGCATTTGGTGGCCTCTTAATTCTGACCTATAACACTACATTTACTTATCTTCGTATTTTTGTTGTGACTTGCAAATAAGTTAGAATTTCAAAAAATATTTACAGGGAGAGTTTGAGTATTTTCTAGAGCTCACTGTGCTTATGTGACTGTGGTTGCTGGTACAGCTGGGTTTTTATCATTTTACATAGTTCTGTCTTCACTACTTCTTGCTTGCGCTTTCCTTGGTAACGGCCTTCGGTTTGACTGGCTGGGCCTGTTTCCCCTGGTGCCCAGATGTCGTCTGCAGCCACTGACTCTGATCAGCCAGGCACTCAAATCTCTGCTTAAAACAGCAGGCAGGTCTCTGCGGTTTCTTACATCACCCTTTCCCTTTATATCCTTTTAAATCATTATCAACTGAGTCATTTTTATACCTAGCTGTTAGAGTCAAATTTTATTTTTTATCACAATCTTACTCGATCTCCTTGTAATTCGGCGATATTTCCTTCCCCCCTCTTCTGTCATCCTTGTGCTCTGATGGCTCTCCGCGTCTCTGCGGCAAACTACTACCGGTTTTTGCTTGTGGTTATCACGAAGCTTTATAAAATATTTTTTCCTTTGAGCGGGTGATTTTAGGCTGATGACAACTTGCTTTTGTCACCTGCATAAACTCTGTACCTTCTCTCCATCTCCTTCCATTTTCACGATTTGATGTCAAAGCGTGCATTAATTTTTGTAATTTTTATCTTTTGAAAATGTACTGTAGCTCCATTTGTTTATGATATTTTTGTCTTTTTGGCCTTCGCAGTAGGGATGCAAATTGTTATATACCACCCTTCAGTTTCAGGGAATGCTCAGTATGAATATGAATTACGTATGCTGTGGGGTTGTGTATTTATACATTTTTTGTTACTCGTCATCAGCTTTTGCTTCAGCTAAAACTCTTCTCACCACCTGTTTCAGCTGATCTCCTGGAGCCCCGGAAAACACTGCTGTCTGCGTGTGACATTCCAACACTTCTAAGGCAATTTAGGAATGAGTCAGTTGTGAAAATATAAGAGTACTCCAGATGGTTTTCTTGCTGTGGAAATGACCTACCCTCTTACAGTTCTCTATTGTCTTTTACTAGAAATAAAAAGTGAGACACCACCTGCTGCCAATAAGACTCCCAATGACATCAGTGGGCAGAAGCTGGCCCTGGATTGTGTGCTGACTATGTGCTTTCCAGCCACTGCCTTCTGAGTGAGATGCAGAACTGAATGCTCTCTGGCTCTAAGACATACAAGACAAACAGAAAGGTAAGCCAAGAAAATGGTGGCTTCTGAATGTTTACTACAAGGATTTGGAGGTTTGAAGAACAAACTCAAGGGGGTGACTGTTCTCTGCAGAAAACCGTCCACACGCCAAAGTCAGGTCTCTTGAGCCAACGGGAACCAGACGGTGTGAGTGGCCATTAGAAAAGGTTCATAGGACGCCCCCTTTCTGAGTTAGACGGAAAATTTACTGGACACCCTGAAGGCTTCTGGGCCCATGAGAACACAACATGGTGCCAAGGAAACAAACGTGGGCCGTGCCCAAGGCAGCAAGTCCATCGCCCCCGTATGAACTGCATTCCTCTGAGCATGAATTTCATGTGTCTGAGTCACATGCACCTTCTTGGAATTAAGATCAGTGTAAAGGACCCGATCACAGGGTTGTCATGAATGTGAAAGGATGGGTGTGAAGATCATTGGTGATACATCAATGATTATGACAACAGACACAGTTAGGACTCTATGAAACATAATAAACTAAGAAAAAACTAAACCAGCTGTGTTTCAAGTCCTGCTCCAAGACATGTAACAAGCCCTTCACGTGAGCATCTTCATGATCTGACGAGAGCCCCTTGGGAATACCAGATTCCCTGTCTTCACACAGCTGCCCTAGGAAGCACTAGGGACAAAACTCTCATATGACAAGGAAGGTGCCCTGATACAGGGTCCCCACCAAACTCCCCAGTCAGATATGCATTCAACAAGTCTGTAATATTTTTAAAAGAATAAAACTTAATAAAGACAATGAGAGGCCGTTGTTAAGATGTGGGCTTGAGGTAGGAGGTAGAGTGGGAACAGGGAAACGACAGGACGCTGCTGGGGCAACAACTGCGGAACCAGACACAGCAAGGACAACTGGGTCACAGCACACCAGAAAGCAGACAGGAGGAGGCCAGCCGCCACCCAAAGACCCCAGCCACGTGCCCAACTAAAAGTGCGTGACCTCAGCCCACATGTGACCTCATTTGCACTGTGGTTTTGACCTCACCACATGGACTTTCTCCAAAGACCTGGTGTGATCAGAAACTCCTCCTCCTGTGGGTGGGCTGAGCTGGATACTCACTGAGCGTGGCTCTAATCCATCCCTAACCTTAGATCTCCCATCATCCTGGGGCCACCAGAAAGCCGGTGCCTGTTCTTATCAGGACCACGTGCCTCTCTCCCTGGTCTGCTTCTGCTCTCTGTAATGTAATTTCCTTTCAATATATCTCTGCCTTTCTTCTGTGTGTCCTGCTGAGTTCTTTGTTCTGGTTAACACTGTGGTTTAGACCTTGGTTATCCATTTCCCCAAAGCCTCACGTATTTGGATGTTACAGATTACCCATGCCATTAGGAGCTGAGGGCCTGGTATGGAGGGGTGGATTGTGGCTGTGTGGTGAATTATAAGTGTGTGGTGGGAGACAGGCGTGTGCTAAATCACAGATTACAGGTACGTGGTGGATTAGAGGCTTAAACCTGAAAGGGGTGGATCACTGGGCCAGGATCTGGAAGGGCATGAACTACTTCCTCCCTTCCTCTGGGTCTTGGCTTCCAGTTTGCGATGCCATGAGGAGCTGCCTCCACCTCGGCCTCTGCCATGTTTCTGCTGTTGCCGGCCACCCATGACTATGACCTTCTGGTGTTGTGAGATGTAAAACTTTTCCCCCTATTTTGTGCATGTCAAGTATTAAGTCACAGTGATGAAAAGTAACTGAGACAGTTACCAAGCGCCTGGAAATGGACTTCAAGACTCGTATCTGATGACAGGCTGACCTGACGTGTTCTCACCTTGTTCTCAAACACAGAGGTGGATAGTGTAACTGCGACAGGCAGTAGGTACAGCACGCCTGGGGAAGCTGCAGGGCTGGGCTGGCTGACGTGCGCTGCGAACTCACCCTGCTTGGAGGCCTGGAAACCTTTCGGGAGGCTTTCTTGAGTTCTGGAATGGAGTCCTGTTTCTCCCCCTGCCTTTGCTCCCTCCCCCACCATTGCTCTACGCCACAGGGTGCTTCTGTATGAACCACACTCAGGGAGGATCCGCTCACAGTGCCCTCTGGGAAATTGTTCACCCCAGCCATCAAGCCCAATGCATCGGTCCATCCACTCTGCCAAGGTGTCTAGGGCACCTTTGACACTCAGGCTGCTGCCGATGACGATGGGGTTGGTGGGGGGTGTGGCTCTGATGGCGGCCATGGAGGCATCTGAGCCACAATCTGCAGAGTGAACTGCAGATCGCCAGTCACAAAGGACTTACGGCGTCCTGAAGGGATGACAGAGAGGCCAAGGCAGCCCATGGAGGGTGCACCCCCCATGGGACAGGCTCTTGAGGACCTTTGAGACCCACCCCCAGGCTGAGGCTGGAAAGTGCTCAGGCATGACCTGCGGTAAGAAGGTGTTTGCATCAAAAAGTATCAGTGACAATGGTAAGTGAAACAGCCTCTTGGGATCACTGCGGGAAACAGTTATCAACCGAAGCATCCAACCTGACAAACTGGACCAGAGTCAATACCCTGTACCTGTGAAGACAGAGGATGCAGCCCAGGAGGGAAGGGGCGACCCTGCCTCCGTGTCAGCATGTAACATCATGCAGCTGCTTCCTCTACCTCAGGTCATCTGCCGGGTCCCACCATGAGCAGCCCAGCCGCATGGAAGTGGCAGGGCTCTGTCCCAGACCTGCTGGCCGTATCCTGGGGGCCTTGCCTGGACTCCGCGCTGTTCCAACGTCCACCTGGATGCCAACAAATCCGGAAGGTCCATGGCACTGGACCTGTCACTGTATTCATGCTATTCTCAGTCATTTTGGCTCCTCTAGGTCCTTTTCATTTCCATTGGAATTTTAGAACCAATTTCTCAGTTTCCACTTAAAAGCATTCTGTGATTTGGGCTGTGACCGTGTGTGTCTGTAGATTATTTTGGGGAAAACTGACAGCTTAGCAATATGAGTCTTAAGTCTCATGAGCACAGCACCTATTTCCAATTATTTAAGTCTGCTCACTGCAATGTTTTTGTGATATTCAGTGAACCGGTCTTTTTTCATATGTATCCAGATCGATTCTTAAATATTTTCATATTCTTGCTGTTATTATAAATAGTCCTTTTTAAAATTCAATTTTGCTAGAATACAGAAGTACAATTCATTTTTATATTTTGACCTTGCCTTTAAATCCATGAAACTTGCTCACTAATTCTATTATTTTCATAGATTTTATTGGATTTAATAGAAACAGCATAACCACATCATTTGCAAATAAAGAGGCTTTATTCCTATAGTTCCAATACACTGGGAGGCTGAGGCAGGAAGATTTCACGTTCTATCTAGCCCGGGCAACTTAGGGACCTATGAGGCCCTGTCTCATGAAAAATAAGTGCTGGGGATAAAGCTTCATGTGAAGTTCAGCTGCAAAAATGTATTTGTCCTTTCCCTTCCAAACGCTCTTTACGTCTTCTTGCTTTTTGCAGCAGTGAGAATCTTGTCATGTTGCTTACTGGAAGCAAGGAGTGGACATCTGCTCCAGATTTCTGGTGGAAAGCAACCAGTCCGCTCCGCTGAGTGTGACGAGCTCTGTAGGGTTTCTGCAGGTGCCCTTTACTGGGTGAAGGAAACTCTGTTCTGTTACGAGTTTGTTCAGGCTTTGCCAGGAGGGGATGTTGGGTTGTGTCCAGTGTTTCCTCTGCCTCTAGGGAGGTGACCGTAGCTTTGGTCTTTCGGGTTGCACCTGCGGTGAACTGCCTGGATCGCTCTTCAAATGGTGAGCTGCAGCGCAGGACGCTAGGCCAGCTGCTGTGCTGGGGCCACCTTGGCACCTTGTCACTGGGCCAGCTGCCTCCGCCCTCACCTGGGAGCCGCGTGCTCTCCGAGGTGGCAGCCGTGGCCCTTCCCCTGCCCTCAGAAGGGAAGCAGCAGAGCCCACGCGCACGGCACTGCCATCCTTCCTTCCAGAGGTGGCGGAGCCGAGGGGTGGACGAAGCATCCAAATGCTCTCTTATTGTCAGAAACTGTGGTGCGAACACTCCTCTCACGAACAGCCACTGACAGGAATATGGGGGCCCTGCCCCAGGTTTCTTCCCCCACGCTCGAGGGCAGGTTGTCCTCTGTCCACACTCAGGCTGTGAGGCCGGATGAGGCATCGGCAGATTGAAGACACAGAAGCAAACTCGGCTTGAGTCCCGTCTGCGTGACTTCCTCACTGCGAGACCGTGGACTGGCGTCTAGTCACTCTAAGACGTCACCTCCTTCCTTGGGATACAGGCCACCTTCTCATCTTCCCATACCCTCTTGGGGGAGCTGTGATCTACTGTGATGGTGATCAGGGGCATCTTTCCTCACAAGGTTCTGCCATACGCACTCCTCCGTCTAGGGGAACAGGGCTGAGACTCGGGAAAAGCATTGTGGGTATTGAGACCAGGATTTCAAGTTCGAGACTAACGGGGCAGCTTAGTGACTTATCAAGATCTTGTCTCCAAATATAAAATAAATAAAATAAAACAAAAATAAAAGGCTAAGCAATATAGCTTAGCATAAAGACCCTGGATTCAATCCCTAGTACCACACACACACACACACACACAAAAAAAAAAATACATGGCCAATGTTTGGGCAAGGGATGTTGAAGTCATTTCCATAATCAGTTTTCCTTTTACTTTTTGCAAAGTCGGGTACAGTCAGGACTCTCAACATCAGAGCCATCAGGAATTACTAAAGACACAGGGAAGGGACCCACATCCAGATTTTTATCTCGCACTCAGTACTCCTTTGCCTATGCCAAGGACCTATGGCTGGTGCAGAACACCACCCTCACCATGACCACACCCTCACGCTAGTTCTCTATCCAATCTCCTTGCCTCTCCCCAGGGTTCACACGCCCACTGTCCACTCCCCTCTGTGAATTTAATTAACCGGCCACCACCCCAATCTTCCAAATCATTAAGATTTTCTTAGAAATGAGGCCCAACCCTTTCACCCTGAGCCACCCCTCGGAGGCTTCCATGTAGCTCCAGAGAGAACTGTTCACTCCAACCGCACTCTACACGCTCAGTGTGCAAGCGGAGTCTCATAACTGAACTAGCTCAGAGAGTTAATTTCTCCAGAGGCAGATGCTGCGCCAGTTCTGGACAAGTTTATCAAAATCTAGACACAGAAAATCATTCCAAGGTTGTTGACACTGTTGCTATTACTAGGTAGTTAAGAGAAGTACAGTGGTAGCATCCTGTCTTAGTTTCTTGTCGCTGTGACTCAATATCCGACATCCACAACTTAGGGAGGAAAGATTGACTGTAGCTCACAGTTTCAGAAGGTCTCAGTCCCTCTATGGGTGGGTGGCTGGAATATGATGGAGTCACGTGATGGGGCCAGAGTTCCGGGGCAGAGATCCTTACAGCATGGTGGAGCCGAGAGAGACTGGGAGAAAGGACAGAACCAGCACGTGCCCCTCCAGGTCAAGTCCTAATATCCACCCCTTTCCAGCCAGGCCCTACCTCCAACCCTCTACAGTCTCCATAGGAACATGAGACTTTTGGGGGACATTCCAGATTCAAACGACCACAAATCCCTAGTTTAAATCCTGCACGCACTCATGCATTAGAATTTTATGGGAGTATCGGTGTGTCAGGAGACCGACATACTTATCCCTTTCAGACAGGATATCAACATCTAGAAAATTATCTTAAAGGAGTGAATCAAAATTGGCATTCTATACACTATCAAATATTGGAACTGTCTGGATCTATTAATTAATAATAAGAGAATGAATAATCCATTTTGGTATTTCTATATTATGGAATATTATTCTGCCATTAATATTAAGATCAATTCAATGTTATTCCAATTAAAGCAGTTGAAATATATCAAGTGGAAAATAAAGAAGATAAAAGTTTAAACCCTACAATAATTATACAGAAGTAAGCTATTACGGGCAAACAGCAATGTTGCAAGATTCTAAAAAGGTACATTTGTATGTTTAATTTTAAGTTAATGCATATATAACAAATAACATTGCCATAACTAGTAGTATTTCATGAACATGTCAGTGTTCATGGTACGACTCAGGACCCTTGTGCCAGGGGTCCCCTGCAGCAAATGTGTCCACGCCAACCGTGACCCTGGGATGTCACCATTTCAATCACTTCTGAGGAACTTTCCCCTGCCAGTGGTGGCACTTCCTTTTCACAGAACAGCTGTGCAGGGCTTTGGAAGCCCGTGTTCACAGCAGGTCGGAGCACTTGTCCAATTCCCACTGTGCTCAGGAGGCATGAACACCTCCGTGCTTTCTCACCTCCCAGGGGGCATGATTCTGATGTGGGTACGTTCTGCACCATGGCTCCGATTCCAAAAAGGACCAAAGGAACTTACTTGAAGAAAGAAATACATTTCTATCTTTTAGGACTGAAAAAATCTGTTATCTATATAGGATAAAAGAACTATCAATCACTAGCTTACACAACATACAAAGGATAATATGAAATAGATAAAAACAGCAAGTTTAATATACCACCTAAAAGAAACCAAGCAGATTGCCTTTGTGATCTGAAGTAGACAAAAAACCACAGAAGGAAATAGTGCACAAAGAGAAGGAAAAACTGATGAGATTTAGTTCATTCAAGTTGCAATCTTCCTTGAGATTCCCTCAAGATATCACTAATACAACGAAAAGCAGACCATAAGCCACGATAATATATTCACAAGTATATACCCAACCAGGAACGTTTATCAGGAGTACATAAAAGACTTCTACAACTCAACAATTAAAAATGTAAAAATATGCAAAAGACTTGGACAAGATCTTCACAAGGGAAGGATTAATATGTAGATAAAAGGCTTCCAATATCATTAGTCATGAGAAAAAATAAAATCACCAAGAAATACTGACTAGTCATATTAGAATTAATAAGACAGACAACTCTAAATGTTGTCAAGAATAGAGAGAAATCTGCACTCTAGTAAATTGCCTTTAAGAGGTAAAATGTATTTAAAACTTTAGAAAACTCTTTGATGTTTTCTTATAAATATAAATAGCTTTTATATAACTCAGCAATCCCATCCCTAATTGTTTATGCAAAACAATTAAAGCATATGGTCAAAAAAGACACATACAACAAAATTGACATCAGATTTTTATGTATAAGCCCCAAATTACAAACAACCTGAATATATATAAATGGGAAAATGGATTATCAAATTGTGAAACTTTTACACAGGAAAATATTACACAATAATAAAATAGACTGCCACTACGCACAATGATGCAAGCAGCTCTCGGACACACTATGTTCTATGAAAGGAGCTAAGCGGCGTTAGTCAGCTTTCTGCCACTGTAACAGATGTCCGAGATAACGACGCCATAGAGATAAAAGATTTGTGGCTTGAGGTTCTAGAGGCTTCGGTCCACAACTGCTTGGCCCATTTGCTTTGGGCCTGTGATGCAGTAGCACATCATGGCAGAAACAGGTGGTCAGGTAGAACTGTTCACCTCATCATCAAGAAGACAAAAGAGAGAAGAGGAAAAGTCTGCATTCCCACACTCCTCTTTGGGGTCACATGCCCAGTGACCTGAGGGCCACCAGGAGGCCCTGCCCCCCGCAGGTCCAACACTTCCCAACTGCTCCACTTTGGGGATCAAGCCTTTAACACATAAGCACCTGGGGGATATTCAATGTCCCAACTATAACACAAAGAGACTGTAAAAATGGCCAAGTATAAGAGCCAAGTAATCAACTCTTTCTCTACAAAGAGCCAAAACAGCAAACAAACAACTGCATTTTGAGGTAAGTGGCTGAAGGAGAGCCCTGTAACCTAACGAGAGGGACATGAGACTGCAATAGGATACGGAGACCTGGGGTGGTTGCATAGGAAGTGGAATGAAATGTACTGGCAACCAAAGATCTACTCTCCTATCCAAAAGACTCCCTGTGGCAGCGTATGCAGCTGTGAGATGAGGCCAGAGCAACTGTGGGGACCCTGGGCAGTCAGAGATGCTAGGGATGTGGGCTGAGAAAAAGTGGCTGACAGTGAGTGGAGCCAGCCTGGGAGAGGCCACGCTGGCTGCAATCAGCAAGGCCACAGGGTGGGGCCGCCAACACCCTTTGGAGTCACTCTTACCATTCAGCCTGCCCTGGGTGCTAGACACAGGCCTTCAGGATTCAGTATGTGTTCTCATGGGTTCTGACCTTGCTTTGATTCTAATTTTTCCAATCCCTCCTGCTCCTCCCTCTTGGAATAGGAATATGTACCCTATGCCACTCTACCTTGTCTTGGATCTCAGAAGAGACTTTAATTTGCATTTTTAAAAAATGCTGGAACTGTTAAGACTCTAGAAAAAGGCACTGTTATGTTTCTGGTTGTAACAGAACAGCTGTATTATGTTAGGCAGAAGTACAAACTGGCTATTATCTTTATCTGGATACTAAGTATGGTTTAAGGACATATGTTTGGATATGATTTTCACAAGGGTGGGATGTAGCGGTTAAGGTGGAGATCAACTTAATTGTCCCTGAGAACCACATGGAGTGTCGGGAGGGCACACTTCTGGGTGGGCCATGGAGGTACGGACTCAGGGTCTATTTCTGGGTCCTGGACCTTTCCTGCCTGCTGCTGTTTCCCTGTTTGGCTTTCTGGCTCCCAAGAACTAAGAAGCTTTACCATGTCACACCCTCCACTCAGGCTCCTGCTGTGGAGCCAGCTGACCATGGACCGAATCCCGTGAAACTGTGGACCAAAGTCCAACTCTCTGCCTTCAAGTAGTTGGTGTTGGATGCTGTGTTCAGTAATGGGAAAGCGGAATATGCACTATAACTAAGAGATTAACTCTGAAAGCTTTTTAATGTTGTTTTTCTTGTCTAATAGCGCCATGCTAAGTGCCTCTGTGTATTTAATATGAGAGTGGAATCAAATTATGCACTTATGTTTCAGAATTACACTGATAACTATACACTTATAGGCACTTATCCATACACTCTTCACACTCATGAGAGTCCACATGGTCATTTTAGCGGCTGTGTAGTATTCAGGGTAGAAGCTATGTTTTTATTTAATCAGATTGTCCAGGTCATTCACATGTTTTAAGCTCCTTAGAATGGTTCATATGTAAGTTGGTTTGGAATTAAAAAGGAGCTTCCAAGAAGATAAAAGAGGGAAAGAGGAAGAAAGGATTGTACACATGAAGCCAGAGAAGGGATTATGCTTCAGGAGAAAGCAAGTTGCTTTGTTAGGCTGAGCCAAGACGGGAGAAGAGGGCAGGGCAAAGAGCAAACCTCCAGCATCTCTGTGGCCCTCTAAAGATCTGCACTTGATTCTAGAAGTCACGGGGGATCAGATCAAGCTGAATCGGCTGAGTAACACGAGTAGCTTTTTGTTTTCGAGGGGCCACTCCTTCCCTTCTTCCTGAGCATTTCCTGCTTTATGCATTGAGACCTTAAGTATCCATTCCTACGACTCAGGAAAACACCTCCCACCCAAGACCACAGCGATGGAACTCAAATGAGAAGCACCTGTAATTCCTGTTGGTGACCTCAACTTTCTCAGCAGTGACTTCAGGGGCATGGCTCGACTGCTGGGTTCTTCCCTTTGGCCAAGGTGCCTGGCTTCCAGGTAGACTGCGTGACACAGGGATGCATTTCAGGTCGGGTCACAGGGGACTCGGCTGACACTCTCTGGCTGAGGGGACAACAGCTGGCAGAGCAGGATGGGTATCTGGGGGCCCGAGGTGCTGTGGAGCAAACATTATAGCACCACAGGACATGGCATTCTAAAAGATTACCCAGAAGCCTAAACAACCTCCGGGGCTTAGCAGTGAGGAAGTCAAAGGAAGCAGATGCCAGAAACTAGGTGGCATCTCTCAGCCAGAGCTGGGAACTGGGAGACTAAACCAGAAGGTGCCCAGAGTCAGTCCCGGGGCTTGGAGGTGGCAGAGTCAGCCAAGGGCCCAGGACAGTGGGTGTGGGACCCTGACGAGGGAGCAAAGGGGAGCAGGAGCTCCAGGAACCTGACAGCCTCTGAGGACTGTCTGCTGGTATTCTTGTTTCTATTTTGTCACTGGGTTATGTGAATTTAAAAAATTCATCTTTGATTTGTGTTTATGATTTTGTGAGCTTTTTCATATAATTTCTTGGTGACTGCTCTGGGTTTTTGTAATATACAGATGAAACTTTTTTCAGTCCATTGGTATTAAAATTTTGTCAGTTCAAGAAAAGAGGGGACAGCTCACTTTTTTTTTTTTTTTTTTTTTTGTCTAGGTCCCTTCATCCTCCCTACACTGAGTATCATCGTTTTGAGCGTTAGGTGATGCTGTGACTCTTGTTTTCAGGCCCCACATACGATTTATAAAACTCCTGCTAAGGTTAGATCTAAAATGTCTCATGCAGGTCTGCCGGGCTATGCCGTACTGCGCTCATGACTGGCTTCATTCACGGATGACTTCCTGTGCTGCTAGGAGGCGGGGTCTGGTTGGAGAGGCGGGTCACTGGCGGAGAGAAAGGAAAGCATGCCTGCTCTGCCTGCTCCCTCCTTCCCTCTCCTTCCTGGCTGCCGTGAGCAGCTTTCCTCCAGGCCAGGCCCTCCGCCACTGCCGTTTCTGCCCTGGAACTGGAGGGCCATACACTGGCTGAGGCCTCTGAAACCGTGACCTAAAAATCAGCATCGCATCCTTTAAGCTGCAGGTGTTGGGCATTTGGCTCCAGCTAAGGGCTTGAGGAAAAAGGACGGCCTATGACTTGTACCTCTAATTCTGCTTTTTCTTTCATGTCTTCTTCCTTCCTGCTCCGTATTTCCTTTATCGACTCCTCTTTGTCTACAGAAGCTCTCACATGGATTTCTAAAGGTGGGCTTGCTAATTGATGCATTCTTTTTTTTTTTTTTTTGCAGGGTCTCACTCTGTAGTCCAGGCTGGTTCTGAACTCATAAATATAGCCAAGCTAGCCTCTGCTTCACTGCAATCCTCACCTCAGCCTTCTGAGCGCTGGGTAACACTTGCATTCTTTCGGTTCTCCTTCACCCTGAAATACCATCATCCCCTTTCAGGCATGGAGGACAGACTCACTGGACATGAGGTTGTTGGCTGATGGCTCCATGCCCTCAGGCCCCCAGGCTTTCAGGCGAGAAATACACTAACATCCTTGTTGATGCCCCCAATAAGCAAGGTGTCATTCTCTGATTTCACAAAATTTGTCTTTAATTTTCAGATTTTTAAGTATGACATGTCTTAGTCTGGCTTTACCCCACTCAAAATTTTCTAGAAGCCTTGAATCATGAAAGGAGTGATTTAAAAATATAGAATACATTTAAATAAAAAGCATATTATAGTAAAAGACGCATTGCCATATGCCCCTAAAAATCCTCCCCCTCATTCCAGACACACTTACTCGCCATTCCTGCCACGTTCGGTGGCAGTCCTGGAAGTCCTCTTCTATGAATGTCTCAGTTGACCTATGATGTCCTGAACTAATTAAAAATGTTGACCTTACATGTTCATATTTGACTTTGGGAAAGAACTAGAAGCTGCACAGAGGCAGATCTGGTGGCCAAGGTGGATGAGGATGCATGATCATGTTTGGAGAAGCCTGCTTTCCACTGGATGGCACTTGGCAGCAGCATTCACCGTATTTTTGATGGCACCTAGTAAGACACTCAGTAAAGAGGATGGCTTTCAGGACTGCCTCAGAGTGACAAGAATGGTGGGGTAAGTTTGTTCAAAGTGAGGGGGAGAACCTCAAGGTAGATTAAGGCAATGCGTCTTTTTTTTTTTTTTTTTTTTTTGACATAGGGTCTCGCTCTGCAGGGTAGGCTGGTCCTGAATTCACTACGCAGACCAGGGTGGCCTCCAAATCAAGGCAATCCTCCTGCTTCAGCCTTCTGAGTTCTGGGATTACAGGTCTGTGCCACCACACTTTATGTGGTGTTGGGGGATCAAACTCAGGGCCTTGCACTTGCTAAGCAAACTTTTTAACCATGGAGCCCAGCTCCAAAGTTGCAGATACACTATGCAACGCCTGCAACTCAAGGGAGGAAAGGTTTATTTTAGCTCACAATTCAGAGGTCTCAGTCTGTTCCTGGTCAGCTGACAATGGTCATATGACGTAAGCGTCTGTAAGAGAGAGCTGGGCACAGGGGGGAAGCTGAGGAAAGAGCACAACTGCTAGGCCACACTCTCAGTGATCGGCCACATCCTGGTAATTCCTCCCTCCCATCTAGGCTCCACCTTTCAGCAGCACAGGAAATCACAAACCAATTTACTCATGTAATTACCTTCCAAATACATGTGGCTTTTGGGGACATTGCAGACACAAACCATACGAGTGTCTCTTACTATAGTAGAATTTTGAAATGTGAGTATGCGCCAGTTTCTGATCACCCCTTGCTGTTTAGGACTCCAAATTCTGAACAAACGCAGCCACTCTCCAAACTGTCCTCCACCCTCTCGCTCTCCCTCCCTCCTTCTGTTTCTCCCGTGACACAAGCGTCCCTTCCTTCTGTCCATCGTCTTCCTCGTCTATGCTGTGCAGACTCTGGGTGACTCTACTGCTGTGTCCCTGAGTTCCCGGGTCCGGTGTCACTGGTGCTCTACCATGGAGTCCAGCAGTGGCTATAATTTGCATCACTGTAGTTTGCGGGTCCACAACATTCTTTGTCTTTATATGTCACTTCTATGTCTTTGCTGAACTTTCTTTTTCTCATGTTGCCAGAGATTTTGTAATTGGTCACTGGAAGGTTTCCATGAAGGCTTAGCTCGACATCGGACAATGCCGACATGGGGTCCATGGCCCCACTGAGGTCAGCGGGTTGTTTTTCTCATTTAGGTTGCAGTATCCCTGCTTCCTGGCGTCACAGGCGACTGTCTATTGTATCCTGGACCTTTTGTCTCTTCTGAGGAGACTCTGGGCCACATGAGACCTTCTATGCTGGCAGACAGTCGCCCTGCTCACACGCTATGTGCAAGTCTCAGAGGCCATTAGCAAGCCTGGGCCTAGGCGACACTGTCAGAGCCTTCGCAGGATACCGTTGGGCTGCTCGGTGCTGCTGATGCTGCCGCAGTCTCACTGACCCAGGCTGGGGCACATAGAGAGGTTTTTTGGGTCAGACGCTGGTGTTTCTGGGTGGAGGAGGGAGTCTCAGGCCCTCAGGGCTTCCATTCAGAACCCTGGTCCTGTGTCCCTTACTCAGTGTTCACAACAACTTTACAAAACAAGATGCACCTGAATAACGAGGGTTGCCTTAGTTACTTTTTCATCACGGCGACTCAATACCCGACATGCGCAAATTAGGGGAGGAAAGGTTTATTTTAGCTCACAGTTCCCGAAGGTCACAAGGTCCGCTCATGGGCAGCCAGCAATGGTGGAAGCACACGGCAGAGGCTGCTGAACTAGAGACACTGGGCCACAGCTCTGGGCAGAACCACCGCGCTACGTTCCTGAGAGTCTCTGGTCACCTTCCAATCAGCCAATCAGTCTACAACCTCACGTGGGTTTCCGCTTAAAGACATCAATTCAATGTATAATGTTGATTCATTAACTTTTAACTGATGATCAACAGACTCTGGAACTCAGGGCCCTTAGTTGTGCTGTTGTGGCTGCCTTGACCTGAATCCATTCAAAACGTGACTCTTCGTGATCATTTTGACTGTGGGAAGAGCCAGAAGTCACACAATACGAAATCTGGTAACTAAGGTGAATGAGGACTCATTCTCATGTTTTTACAAAGGAGCCTTTCTATTGGATGGCACCAAGTGTTTGATCAGACCTAGACCTCAGAAAGACACTCAGGAAGAGGACTTCCAGAACTGCTTCAGAAATAACCATGAGATAAGTAAGTTTGAAGGGAAGGAGGAGTCTGTGCGGGCTTCAGGGCGGTGTGCCCTACCGTAACCGATTTCTGGCACTTAGACACTCGCTGCGTTTCCCATCACCCCACGTGTGGTCCGCTGGGCACACCACGGCCTTCCTGTGCTTAGGAGTTCCCACAGCACTTCAATACCATGCCTGGGTTACTTTAAACTCCAACATCACCAAGGCAAAAGTAACACTGCTTCCGGTTGGTACGAGGGTCAGACTTTGCAGTGGGCAGTGCGCTATTTTGTCTGAATGGCTGCCAGGAATGAGTGTACAGTGACATTTTGCCATTCTGTGTACGCCTGAAAATGACAGTCAAACTGCCACTAGGGTTGATTCTGGGGTCTCAACTCCATTTTAGTTCATAGGGAAACTCACAAAGCAAGCCCAGCATCCATAATTAACAGGGCCAGCTCTACACTGATCCACACTTCATGGATGGGTAAAGTGAGGCTCAAGGAAGTGGCAGTCAATTGCTAGTAAGTGGCAGAGCACGTGTGGCTCCTCCAGCCTGAGAGGTGGGGCCTGCTCCTTCTAGCTGAGGTCCAGCCTGTCCCTGCTCTGGTGGCCGAGGTTCCCACTCGCTACGTGCTCGCTGGGTGCCATGGACGGTGCTAAATGCCTCCCCTGTACTGGCTAGTTTAGTCTGTGCAACAACACTTGTAAGTCAGTTCTATTAATATTGTCACAGGCAACCTGCCCAGAGCAGGCTAGTGTGATGCCTGATGACACCCAGCTTGAGGAGGGGAGGTCCCGGATCCAAATGCTGTCAGCCCAAGCCCTTGGTGGGTACCCACCGACACCCCTGACCCCACCTGTGCAGGACCACGCAGCTTACGGTGTGGGGAACACCCGTTAGCTTCTCGGCTGTGGGTCTGTGAAGGACCGCCTGACCCTTCCCTGAGTCCCTGCTGCCTCTCCTGGATGCTGACACACAGAAGGTGGCCAGAAACGTTCTGTCAACAAAGACAGCCAAGCCTGGTAGAGTGGTAGTGTAGGGATGCCATCCCAGCATTCCGAGAGGCTGAGGCAGGAAGACTGCACGTTCAAGTCCAACTTAGAGACTTATCAAGACCCCATCTCAAAAGCAAAAATAAAAATGGGCTGGGGAGCTGAGGATGCAGCTCAGTGGGGAGACTCTGGGCTCAATTCCAAGTACCACACACACATAAACACAAGGGATTAAACAAATACGCTTTTGTTTTTCCTGGGGGCCAGCACTGGCAGTAGAACTCATAGTGTCACAGGAAAAAAGTCCTCAAGAGGAAGATGGCCCAATTTTTCCTGAGTGGGGTTATTTTCAGCAAGAGAAAGAGAGGACCCCTGTTCTCTGCTACACCCACCAGCCCTGAGCGGGTGGGGGTGGGGGTGGGGGAGGGTTGTCTGCCCCTCTGCCTAGCTGCAATGGGACCACATCCTGGCTTCCCAAGTCCAGTTAATTAGGAGCCTGTCTGCAAACAGAGTGGGCAAACACCGGGAGGAACCGGAGAAGACCACAAGGGCAGGGCCGGGGAGGGGGCAGACTGGACTGCAAGCAGCTGGAGGCCATGGAGGGAAGGGGCTGTGCCGCCCCCTAAATTACCATATGTGCTAATTGCAGATGCACCAGCAACAGTTGGCTGCTGCTCATTTACATCTGATTATTATATTCGCTGGTTTTAATTGCGCTTGAATATTTCTGCAGCTAATGCCGTCATTAGCCGTTGGCAATTCTCTGGGCTGCTTGTGCTAACGAAACGCGCAGGGCTGTGGCCTGGGAAACATGTAACTCAGTCATGGCAGCAGCCACAGTGAGACAGCCATGCTAAGGGCGACAGCTGCGGAGCAGGAGCTGCCCCACACACCGGCTCACAGGACACAGGCAGAATTTTGCATCCCATAGAACTGAGGCTCGCCCGACTTGCTCTTTACTATGACGTGCTGTCAGACGAGTCACCGCTGTGTTACCGACTCTCTCTGACCGTCAGTGTGCCGACGTCTAGAAAGCATCCATTGCAGAACTGTAAGCCAGGGATGGGGAGAGCGGGTGAGTGGCAGCTGAATAAAGGCTGGCTGCTAGCTCCCTCTTCACGCAGCGATCCGCTACGTCCCCTCGGGCTCTACCCTGGCTAAAGGTTGCAGAGCTCTGTGCTACCACGGTTAGAACTGCCTTGGCTGAAAAGTGCTGTGGTGGCTGTGGTCCCCGCCCCCCCCCCATGGGCCACTCACGGTGACTGGCTAGTCAACATGGCAGCCTGGGCCCCTGTGCCGCCTCTGGAGAGCTGTCCTGCTTCAAGACGCCATGAGTCACCCAAGGTTTCACTGCAGGAGCGCCAAGACAGCTGGGCCTGGTGGCATTGGCCTGTAGTCCTGGCACTCTGGGAGGCAGAGGCACGCCCATCCAGGTCAGCCCCGGTGCCCCCCCTCCAGGCAGAACCCACTTCCAGCAGCACATTTAGTCATGAGCTCATCTGTGGATGGTTCTGCTCATGAACACAGTGCCCTGGGCTCCCCATCACCTTCCCCACACAGGGGGAGCCTGGCGAAATATCTAAACCATAAGAAAAAAGAAGAATCAAAGGCTTCTGAGGGAGGGGGCTTCCCATGGGGGAGAGGCAGCCTTGCAGAGGAGCAGACTGTCAGGGGAAGAGAGCTCTGTGGTGCAGGGCAAGCCGGGACTGGGGGGGGGGGGGGGGGGGGGGGGGGGGGGGGGGGGGGGGGGGGAGTGGCAGGCGCTGAGAGCCCTCACTGGATTGGACTCGACCAAATGAGCATCTGTCAGTAACACTTACGGAGAGTTGGCGGGGTGGCAGGTGCTGTTCCAATTATGTTAATACAGCACCCTTATCATTCTCCCTGAACTAGGACGTGCAGTTCATTACGATCCCCACATATTGTGAGGAAACTGAAATTTTGGGTTGTCACTTAATTGACCCACGGTTGCACAGCTGCCAAGTGACTTTGGAATTTAAGCTCGTCGATTTGATTGGCTTGGGATTAGCAAAGCATGCTTCTGGCTGTGTCTGCACGGACCATCGAGCTGTGCCAGTGGCATCTCTGTGGTCCCTGCACCGCTTCCTGGCCACCGTGACCTAGGCATCTTCACTCCATCACTCCTTTCTGCCAGGACGTCCCCACGCTGCCAGGACATCCCCCGCCATGGACTGAATCCTCTGTTAACAGTGAACCAGATCAAACTTGTCTTCTGGTCAGTTGTGGCTGTCACCTGACTAACCTGGTGACAGAGCTAAGACCGGAACTGAGGCACTGTCCACCCTCACCTCTTAACTTTAACACTGTGTCACTTCTCAACATTATCGCAACATTGCTTATCTTCTCTGACTTGATCCCCATGGCACTCACACCTCATGGTTGTCATATGCTCTGCTCGTGGGTCTAGGGGCTTCCTATGAATTGGACTATTCCATCTTCTCAGTGAGACCATCAGTAGGCACCGGAGGATGCAGCTGGGAAGTGGGGAAGGCAGGACCAGCAAGGAAAGCCCTTGCAGGATGCTTCCTACGGCTCTCCTCTTCACACACAGGCTCCTCCACGCATGCAGCCTCGGGCCCTTGTCATGGGCACCCACTCGCAACACTCTGTCAGTCTTCAGCCTCTGATCGCACTTATTGTTGATTCCATTTGGCACTTATCTAAGAGCAATACCATGTGTGTGAGGTGAAATGTTGGCAGACTTCATGTGGTGATCAGAAGCCCCTGGTCACCATGGGGTCCTAGGACGGTCATTTCCTCTCTATGAGTCTGGCATTTGCACTTCTGGCTCAGATGTGGTGCCCTGCTGGGATCAAGCCTGACCTCCCGAGCTTGTCTGCCACGGTGTCCTCAACTCACATCAGATTAATAGAGAAGCAGAGTCACTGCCTGCAGCCGAGTCCTTAGGAGCCAGAGATGCCTCTGCATGGGATATGTGCTCTACGTGATTTAGCTGACCAGGTCAAACGGCCCAAAAGATGAGAGTGCATGTGTTCCCCATGGAGGAAAGTATTCCCAGTGGCTTCCTTTACAACAGCCTTGAATAGTAAGGCACTCAACTGTTCAATAACAGCACGTGTTAGTTACTTTTTCGTTGCTGTGACTCAACACCCAACATCCACAAATTTAGGGAAGGAAAGGTTTATTTTCGCTCACAGTTTCAGAAGGTCACACTCCATTCAGGGTGGCTGGCAGTAGTGGAAGTACATGGCAGAGACAGAAAGGTGGAGGTAGCTTCTCACGACATCACCCACAGGAAGTCGAGTCAAGGCGAGTTGAGACTTGTCCTCAAGGAAGGCAGTGAAGCAGCTTATATATCCTCCCAGGTCTCGTCCCAGTGACCAGCCCCTCCTAGATCCAGGTGTGGAAGGTGTGGTAAGCCCCCACTGCATGCCTGTAATCCAATTTACATGCCTGTAATCCAATCTACATGCCTACATGTAATCCACCCCTCCAGACTAGGCCCCAATCTTCCTATAGCACACAGTTCCATAGGGAATCTACAACATTCATATATATGAAACTTTTGGGGGGCATTCCAGATCCAAACCACAATACAGCACAATATCACAGTATGTATTCAGACCGTGCAAGAGCACACAGTGAAGAATCCTACCTTTCTGATATACGAGTGTACCAATGTGTTATGGCTTAGATCTAGAACGGCTCCCAAAAGCCTCAGGTCCTGCGGGGGGAGGAGTGCTGCAGAATTACTAAATCATGGGGCACCATATTCACAAGTAGATGAGCCTGCAGCCAGATGGGCTAGTAGGAAGTAGGTCCCGGCAGGAAGTGGTGGGTCGCTGGCAAGGTGACCTAGAAGAAAGAATCCTGGCCTCGGCTCCTCCCTTCCTTCTTGCTTCCTACCGCCACGGAGTGAGCATCTTTCCTCTGCAACATCCTTCCACCATGTTTTGACAGCACTGGAGCCACTCAGCTATGGACTAAACTCCCTGCACCATCAGCCAAGCTAACCTTTGAGTTGCGGGTGTCAAGTATTAGGTTCCAGCCATGGGAATGCTGACTAATCCACAATGAGATTGTGAATCTCAAAGACATTGTGTTAAATGAAAGCAGCCAGACACAATAGAATATTTATTCCATGATTCTGCTATGTGTATGTTAAAAGAGGCCATACTAATGTGTTTGGCTGGAGACAGGAAGGGTAGCAGCCTTGGCAGAAGCTGCTCACGTTCCACCTTCCATGAGTGACTGCCTGCAGAAGGCTCCATGTGTGAGAATTTACTGAGCTGAAGAGTTCAGATCATTCACTTTGCTGTACATATGTAACCACAACTCATACTGTCAGTTTTTAGAAACCTATGCAGTGAGTGTTAATGAACAAAAATAGGGAATAAGATGATTTTGATGGTTTCAAAAAATGCAAGAACTCTGCAGACGCAAGTGACTAATCTTGTCTTTTGGGCTCCAAAATCGATCAGTGTTCCTGTGCACCGTGACCTCCAATATTCAGGGGACAACCTTGCCCTTCCCTCACCTAGGGTCCTTTGCCGCCTGCTTCCAGGGGAACATGTTCCTTGCCCTCTGACCACCAGTCTCGGTTTAAAGAAAAAACCATGAGGACTGATTGCTTGACTAATGTCGGTGTAGTTGGCCCCACTGGGCTGCGGAGTCGGGGAGGGTGCCTGGCATCATTCACTGGGGACCTGCTGGCATCTCTCCAATGCTTCAAAAGCAGCTCAATGAGTAATATTTAAAACAATAAATTAGGAGTCCTGTAAGTGAAAAGTTCATTGAGGCTTGAAGGTCACAAAGAAAAATCAACACTGTAGCATTTTTATTTCAGTGGTCTCATCCCTTAGCCGTATCTTTTCAAAGTCTCACAAAAGGAAAAAGAAATATGTCAAAGAACACAGCGTCTGTGCGGCTGGAGGACACCACTTGGCTCTGGTCAAGGGCACTAGAGCCACACAGTCTACACTGTGTTACAGCTTAAACCAGGCCAAAACTTAATAAATTTCAGAACATACTTCTCAAAACTCATGAGCCGAAGCAGAGATCACCATGGAAATTAGTGAGTAATTCGCACGGATTGATTGATAGTGAATATGACAGTTTAGAACTTGTATGGTTTAGATACAGCAAGAAAATTGCAGCCTTCAGTCTATCGTTAAAGAAATTTTAAAATGCTAAAAATCAATGATGCATCTGTCCGTTGAAAAAAATGGGAAAAGAATATTAACAAATTACTATTAATGAATAATTTTTAAAAGGATGGCATCAAGGAAAGAGTAAAGAAATGTACAATGCAGAAAGCCAATAAGCCTGGAAGCTGGCTCTTGGGACACAGCAAGCGGTAGCTCCCTGGTGGTGCAGGGATGGCTCCGAGGAAAGGAGGAAAGTGACATGACACAGTGGGTGGGGAACAGGGAGGGTGTCACCGAAGAGCCCAGTCGTGAAAGCTTTAAGAAACAGTATGAGCCTGAAGATGCAGGTGATAGCAACAGCACCAGGAGCTCGTAGCTACCAAAGCCAACATCAGAAGAAATTCACAATCGGAGAGGCTCTGTGCCTATGAGGTAGGCGACTGGCATTCTGCCAGGTTCTGTAGATTTCAAATGAAAAAGCTGCTATCTCTACCCCACAGGAGCATTCGGGTTTATAAACATACGTATCTGGAGGCCAGCAAAGGTTTCTGTATGTTCTCTTCGAGTTAAGGTTATCTGGACGATGTACACTCTGGACTCGAACTGTGGGCCTCCTGCCCCGGCCTCTGTCAGTGCTAGGATGACAGGCATGTGCGTCTGTGTCCGGCCATGGAGCACACTGACTACTGTCTCTTGGGTCCTTGCAATTGATTATTTTTTAAAAATTCCATCCGTTTTCCCACGCCAGGCTGCAAACTGCTTGATGGTAAGAAGGGCACTTAGCCACGGTCACAGTGGCATCTCTGATGCTTCACACCCTGTCGGCTCCCAGTACCTAAAAGTACCCGAGGAAGACAGCGAGAGAGGAAACAGGGGAGAAAGAGGAAGTGGGGAGGTGGGGGGGGGGAAGGAAGGGGCAAGAGAAGACAACCGGGGCGCCAGTGCTGGCACCAGGCCTGCGGGAACTGGATCCCAACGCCTCCCGCTCCAGCCCTGGGGCTGTGTTCTTTGGACACCCCACAGCCAAGCTCCAGCCAGCCGTGGGGCGCGCTGCAGCGAGAGCTCTGCAGAACAGGACCAAGCCTGGCGCCGAAGCCCTCGCCCTTCTCAGTCCGCGGCCTCACCAACGGTGCTGGAAACATGCAGGCTGCACCGCGGACAGGCAGGGAGTGCCTGGCCACGACCCTCCAGTGTGTGCAGCTGCCTGGGGTGCACCCTGCACAGCAAAGGCTTTGAGGATGCATCCCAGCCAAGAAGGCAAAGCGCTCGCTGCTATCTGCCGGGATTAGGAGGAGTCGCAGTGGGACAATGCTGGGTAAAGGCAGGGGCCAACGACACTTGGGCGCGACTTCATTCCGACCAGGAGAGAAAGGCACGCTAGTTCAGATTCCAGGCTACATGGAGGGCGGGTGTTCACCTTTCAAGAATTATTACATTAAAAGACACACTGCTGTGGAGCACTTAGTCCGTCACTCTCGCCACTTCCTGAAGCGGTATGGGAGTTCTCTTTCCTGAGGGTGTTTACGAGGCGTGAGAAAACCCTGGGAATGCGGTGGCCCAGTGCCATCCAACGGGAAGGCGGGCTCGTGAAAATAACCACGTGTCCTTTCATTAGATCTGACACTGTACGACTCCTAGCTCCTTTCCAAAATCACAATGATCACGAAAGATCGACATTATTAATGGGTTCCGGGCATTGAGGCCACCACGACAGAGCGACTGAAAACACCAAGCCAGGAAAGCGGCCTTCCAGAGCTGCTTCGGAGAGCGGCTGGAAGGGTGGGGTCTGAAGTGAGTGGCGTCCTGGGGGGGGAGTTCGTGGCAATGTGTTTTACTGTCCTATGTTTTTTTTTTTTTAAATGTAATCATTCACTGTATTTTTTTTTTTTTTTTATCACACCTCGTCTGTCCTTTGAGATCTGGCAGTGAGGCTGCCGGGTCTTGGGCTGCAATGAGGACAAGTATCAACATAGTTAGACACTTTCTAATTGGCCCTTGTGCTCAGCTATGTGAAGCGACACCAGCCCTTTCCCTGTCCCCTGATGCATGGCGTCCGCCCTCTGCTGCCCAGAGCACCCGAGCTATCATGTTTGGGAGGAATCACAGCCTGTGACCCTGAGGCCCAGACTCTAATCAGGGAAGGATGTCCTACACCACTGGCTCCTGCCCTGGAGGGCACATCAGGCAGAGGACCCGGTCATTTGTACAAAGGAGACTCAGTGACACACCAGAGACAAGCACCCGGCAGGCTGTGGGCTCCAGAAAGCAACGAGTGAAAGGAGGACGAGTCTGGAGAGACGAGAGGGAGAGTGAATGGGAACCCGCTGGGCAGAAGAGAGAATCGGGATGTGGCCAGGGGGCTTCACCATGGCGGCCACATGCCTAGAAGGCAAAGGGAGAATGACGTGTCTCTTTCACCCCTAACCAAAGCAGGTGCCCAAAACCACCTACCCTAAGGCACACAAGGGGACACAGTTTATCTCCAGGTCACTTTCCTTATGACCTCCAGGAGGCAGCACGTTTGTCCTTGGGGAGGGATTCCAGACGAAAGCACCTGGCAGCTGGGCTCCCGGATTTGTCAACGGGGAAAGCAGCACACGTATCAGATAGCTTAGATCCTGGAGACCCCGGTGCCAGGTCCACATTCTCGTCCCTCCACCCCCAGCTGCATTATTCCAGTAGACGGTTCCTCATACCATTTTCCCACCTATAAGACGGGCACAGAGGGAGCTGAACTCTCAGCACGGTGGGGAGGCTGTACGTCCCGGTCATACCCACCGTGGTAACCTAGGAGGCTGGGTGAACAGAATGCACTTGTGTCTGAGGCTGCAGTCACGAAGCAAAAGCTGAAAGTCACAGGGAGGTTGGAACTGACTCTGGGCATTTAGTGAAGCACAGGAGTCACCTGGGGCAGATCAGGAGGAGCCTCAGGCCTGTGCCAGGGAGAGCGCGCTGGGGACCCCACAGAGCTGGCTCCGTAGGGCTGTGATCTCAGCTGGACGGCAACGGGAGAACCGAAGTGAGCAATGCAGCGGTGCAGAAGGACACTGAGGAAACATTGCCAGGCCAGAGAAGGACCCAGGGGAAACCCAGATGTGGCCAGCAGCCAGAGGATCTCCAGTGAAAGCGTATCCTCCCGTGACCTCGCGCCTGAAGAGCAAGTCCAGGCAAGAGGCTCCAATTCTGGGTGAGCAGAGATTTACGGAGTTGGGAGGTTTAGCCAGCGCGAGGGTCGGGGACTGGACTGTTCAGCTGACATGTGAGTTCGGGATTGGGCAGAAGAGGCCAGAGCAGGTTGGCCTAATAGGTTGGGAGGGCAGGAAAGTGGGCGATGGACTGAAGGAACTAGGTCCCCGCTGGGGTCAGGGTTGCCGTCAGGAGTCGGCCACCTGCCTGGCCAGCAGTTACTATGTTCAGGGTGGGGAGGGCGGTGAAGGGTGTGAGGCTGGCCAGGTTGTTAAGGTTAGGAAAGTTACCGTGGCCAGGAAGACAGGAGCGGGTAGGTAACTTGCTAAGCCAAGGTCACACACAGAAAGCCAAGTTCTCCCTGTGGGGGTGGTTGGAGAAGTTTAGTACAGAAGTTATACCGCAGGAATCCCACAGTCACCCTTGTTGGCCAGAGCTCTGTGGGGAGGGACAAAAAGACCCTGTAAGACTGTGTGACCCCTGACCCGCTGCCTAACTGGCTGTTGTCAAGTGTGCTTCAGCCTCATGACCTTGTGCACCCAAACTCAAGAACTAACGTAAGGTTGCCCCAAGTGGTGCACTGCTGGTGCTGGCGAGAACTGAGGGCAGATACCTTTTGGTGGGATAAATGTGAAAGATCAGGATAGTGCGATTTAATCATGCGGCATGAGGGGATAATCCTCAGGTCTCCCATGACACTGGCTCCATCTGATGCCAACACCCTCATTAGGGCAGCCTGATTTATGAGCACAGTCAGCAGAAATCAGTGCTCAGAAATTTAAAAAAAAAAAAAAACAGGGCACAGATAAACAATACATTAAGAGAAAGTTGGGACTCACCCAACCATGCAAAGATAGTTTGATATGTGAAAAATCTACCACTAGAATATACCAAATTAGCAGAATAAAGGAAAAAAAAACAGTTATAGTTTCAGTAAATGTGGGAAAATAATACAAATAATAAAACCTAATAATCTTTCACAATCATAACAGTCTACATACCACTAGGAATACTCTGGTTAAAGATTTCCTGCAGGAATCCTAGAACGTTTTAGAAGCATTCCTTTTAAGATCAGGATTAAAACACTACGCCAAAGATCTCGGCCAAGACGGTGCAGTGGGAAAGAAAACAGAGGCTGTGAAGTCAGTAAAAGGAGAAACCAATCCTCTTTAATTACGGATGATGTCGTTGCTCAAGTAGAAAAACTTGAGAATCTAATGCAAATTGCTAGAATATTTCTGCATGGAGGATCAATACGGAAAAACAAACTGTGTTCCAATCTCCAACAACCGGCATATGCAATCCTGAAAAGATGCAGCTGTGTAAAGGAATTGGGATTACATGCCATAACTGATGTGTAATTATTCATGGAAAAGATGAAAACACTAAGGCACTGTCAAAAGAAAACCTACATAAATAGAAATGCTATGTTCACAGATATGATACCATGAAGAGGTCAGCCACCCAATAATCTGCACGTTCGATGCTTCTCCTGTCGAAGCTGAGACAGTGAGTGGGACTTGACCAGTTGGTTCCCAAGCCAGGATGGACAAAGACAGGAGGAAGATGCCCAGGATGAATTTGAAGAACAGACGGGCGCCTCATTCAGCAGAACCTCAAACTTCTTAGAGAGCCACGAATTATTGAGAGCATGAGATATGAAGACAGAAAGACAGAGTAACACTACGGGCAGTCAGAGAGCCAAGGCAGAGGCCCATGCAAAGGGCGACACGTGACCACGGGCAGAGGAGAGGCCGTAGGTCAGCTGACATGACGCAAGTCATCCCAGAAGAGACTGGTCAAGGTCACGACCTCAAAGTAAGACCTCGGTGTGCTCCGAGGTACCAGAAGACACGAGCCACACACTGAGGGGAGTATTTGCAATGACTGACAAAAGGACATACTGTATAAGGGGTGGCCAAAATAATACAGTGAACGTTTAAGTTTTAAGAGTGATGACACTAAAAGATAGATTGCCATGAATCCCCCATCAGAATCCTCCCCCTCATTTGAACACACTCACGCCATCTTTCCTGCTGCTTTCTGAAGCAGTTCTGGGAGTCCTCCTTCCCAAGGGTCTTATGAGGAGTGATGAAAGTATGGTGAGTGCCAATAGTTCCCTACAGACTTTTTGGGATCTTATTACTTGTACACGTCAACAGAGTGTCATTCCTGCAAATGATATTCGTTACAGAGTGGATTCATTTGCAAATAGAGAGTGTAAGTAATTTAGTTAGAGTGGGGGGTGTGGCCAAGTGGCCTTCCACCCAGGACAGAAGCTCACTGTCCATGGTGGTGCAGCCCATGGCCACGGGGGGCCCAAGTCATGGGCAGCCTGCTCCAGCCAGCTGTGATTCCTGTATGAGTGGGTGACAGAGCACAATGCCAATCCCTGTTCTGAGCAAGATAGGGAAACCCTGCACAGATAGGAGGAAAAATGAAGTTTCCTGCGAAGGGTGGGATGTTGGGAAAGAGGGGGACCCAGGAGAAATTGAGGGTGGGAGGGATCGGCCTTTCACAGGAGGCAGAGGCGAGGTTCTAGCAGAGGGCAGCAGAGATATAGGGGGCAGAAAGGAAGGCCGGTGTATGAGGGCTCTGTGCATACAGAACACATCACGTGGCTCATGTTGCTGGGACCCAGATGCCTACCTGGTGGATGAAGTCGGAGCCCAAGGACCAGAGTCTAACCTTCAGTCATTTGGGGAAAGTCCTCCCTCTACTGCTGCCAGACAGCCAGGGGTATCCAAACTATGCCATGCTGGGTTTGGCCCTCATTTTTATCTTTTAGTGAAGAGGAATTATCTTGGACAACAGGGAAATATATAGTAGAGTTAATGTATAAAACTAACAAAAACTTCCTTTAAAAATTTTATTATAACATTAAAGGGAAAAAAAGGGCAAAAACAACTCACGGTCCTTACGATGGACATGCATGATACAAGCAGTTGAAACTGCTAGTGAACACCCATCATTTTTATTAATTATTATTTTGATGATACACATTTATGGAATTCACTGTGACAATTCCAATTACACACGCTTAAAGACCATGTCGGGGTAGTTAACACTTCACCTCCTTAAACACCTTTGTTTTAAATGATCATCCACACGTAATCAAAATTTCTATTTATGAGGTAGAGTGTGATATTTTAATACATGTGTAAAACAGGCACTGATCAAATTAGAGTAATGATGTTTTCATATGTTTATCATTACTTGGGGTTTGGGGGCTCAGAGACTGTTTCTTTAGTTACACATTAAATATGTAACATGTTACTACAAACTACGGTCTGCCCCTCACTGTGCCACACAACCAGCCTAAAGTCTCTTGCCCAACTCTTTCCCCCACTCCCTACTCTTGGGACTTACTGAGAAAGGGTGCCACCTGCAGGCCGGGCCCCATTCAGCAGCTGACCAGGCAGGTTGATTCTACTTGGGCTCAGACCCACCCCTGGAGCGCTCCGAGAGCTTCACTCTCCAGAACCCGCAACCTGCTTGGCAGCAGAGTCCACTCTTCTCTCCCCCAGGGACCCATCACCAGCCCCCCTACCTGGTCCACTAGCCAGTTCTGCAGATCAGGGACATATCACCTGGAAAATGGGGGATACCCTCCTCCTCCTCTTAATTCTACTGGTGACTTGGCTCCCTGTTGATGTCTCCCAGATTGGTGATCTCCAACTTTTTTGGCAGCATGGGCCAGTTTCATGGGAGACCATTTTTCAGTGGGGGGGGGGGGGGTTGGAGACTTGGTGCTACCATCCCATCCACATCTCTGCCTCGGACCATCAGGCATTATTCTCATAAGAAGCACACAGCCTAGATCTCCCGATGCAGCCACAGGAGGGTGCATGCTCCTATGAGAATCTAATACCACTGCTGATCTGCCAGGAGGTGGGGCTCAGGTGGTCACACAAGTGATGGGAGCAGCTGTAAATACAGATGAAGCTTTGCTCACTGGCCCTCTGTTGACTTCTTGCTGGATCCTAAGGCGTGGGTGCCTGGCGTGGTGGGGTGGGGACTCCCCCACTCTGGATAACTCTAATCCCTTGAGTCCCTGATTAATCAGCAGCCACAGAAATCTTTTTTTTTTAAGTGATACTCTTTTGCTTGATAAAACCATCCAGTGACTTCCCAGAACAAAACCTCAATGTTGGCCCCTGCTCTCCTCTGCTAGTACCTGTCTCCCTCTCCCCGCCCCCACCCCAGCTCCTGCAGCTGGGAGGCACCCCTCTTCCAGGTGCTGTCTCGGACTCCTGCCTGCCCCCTCATCCCTCAAAGCTCAGGATACCTTCTCACCCTGACACCTCCAGCACTGCCGAGGTCCTCAGCAGATCCTCCTCCGTGGTGCACAGCATCTTTCCACCTATCACAGTGCTCATTTACTACTTCGTGGTTCCTAACTCACCCTCCCGCCCAGGAAGGCTGTGAACTCTTTGAGGCCAGGGGATGGTTTATGCATGGTCCTTGAAGCACGGTAGATGGTGAGCACATACGCGTTGACTGAGTGAATGTGTGAATGAACTACTGGTCACAACACTCTGCCATAGACTCGCCGCAGTCATGTACTTATGCCTGATTCTGTGACCCCTGGAGAATGCTCAGAGGATACCATCGTGACCAGGGTCGGGCGTGGGTGATTTCCCAAGCCCTGTTCTGCCCACACCTGCCTTCCTCCTGGACACAGGCCGTGAGCTAGCCAACCTGGTCTACTTGATCTACCATGGAATCCTCCTTCCCCTCCCTCTGCTCTGGTTAAAAGTGAAGTTTAAGTTTCAAAGATATAACTCAGAATTCCTGTCACCCTTTATCCACCTCCATGAGGCACCCTGGGCCACGCCCACGAGGGCCCTGTAGACGGTCACTGCTTCCCTTTCCCACCTGGGCTGACAGCTTCCCCCTGCCCAGTGTTGAGTCATCACGATGCTTTCTGCAAAATCTGACTACAAAGGGGTGTTACTTGTTTGTATCAGCCACTAGCTTGGGATCTTTCACCCAAGAGCCAATCAACAAGCCTTGCTAAATGCTGATCCCACCATGGTAGTCAAAGACCCCAGAGAACCCTGGTCTCTGACTCTGGAAGCTCCCCAGTGAGAGCTGACACCAAAGAGGTACCAAAGACACGTCTCCTTGAGTGACAGAGTGCCTACGTACCAATGATGGCAAGTACCCAGTTATTTTTTTTGTCAAATTAAACACCTTAGGAACCACTGTCAAATCAGATCGTCTTGCCATGTTCTGCACTTTGGTCACTTGGTTCTACATGCTGAACTTCATAGCAATTAAATTTTGAGTTTCCAGGTTTGAACTTAGAACCAACACCAGAAAAGACATAGTAGTTTTGAGATTTAAGATTTTTTTTCCACCCATAATTTAAACAATTCCTGTGGAGCTGGGCACAGTGATACATGCTGTTAATCCCAGCACTTGGGAGGCTGAAGTAGGAAGATGGGCGTGAGTTCAAGGTCAGTTTGGGTCACATGGTGAGTTCAGGACTAGCTTGGACTACAGAGACCCTGTCTCAAAAAAAAAAAAAAAAGTCCTTGTAGGAGGGTGCCACTCATCACTGTGGGTTAGATGCTGGTCCCCCAAGGACCTTCCATGTGGAGTATGAATGTCAAATTCTTTGAGGGAAAGGGACTTTGCAGTCATGAGGAAGGATCTTGAGAGGAGGGCACCCTGAATTACAGGGGCCTGGAATCAAAGAAATAGGCTCACGGGAGACATACAAGGGAGGGGAGGAGACAGAAGAATCAGGGACAGCAGAGGCAGAGAGGGATTCCCGGAGCTGCCACGCGCTCTCTGAGGGAGTGGCCTGTGCACACATGACCTCAGGCTTCTGGCCTCTGGAACCATGGGAGCATAAATCCTTGTCATTTTAAGACACCCTTGCTTGTAACGCTTTGTCCCGGCAGCCACGGGGACCAACAGGACTTGCTGTGCTTCCTTCTACACCCTCATCAAAGGGCCACAGGATCCTTGAACGGGTGCTTCAGCCTGCCTCAGACAGCGCTGCCACAGGATCTCGAGTGAGAAAAGCAAGAGTGGAGGGAACGAAGAGCTGAGAAAGGAGGACTGACGGGGAAGAGCGGCCTCCAACCGGGCACCAGACCCAGTCCCTCCTGATGCTCTCACTCTATGCATCAAATCAACATGGCAGCGTCAGACACCACAGAGGGAAGAGTCTGACCGCCACCCGCAGAGCCGCTCCAAATCTCCAGCATCATCACCCATGCCTGGCAGAGGAGATGTCGCGGCCACCTGGAGATGGTCACCACGGGGAAAGGCCCCTTCACAGAGGCATTTTCATGGGGGAACGAGAGCCCACACCATGACACATTCTCAGTAAGCCTCACAGCCACAGTTGTGCCACCGCATACCTCCTTCTCTGTGGTACTGGGATCGAAATTCGGGTCTCTGCCCTGAGCTGCGTTCCCTACCCCACCTTTGTTTGTTTGGGACAAGGTCTCACTGAGTGGCTCAGTTGCCTGGCTGGCTCTAATTTGTGAGCTGGTGATTTCCTTGCTTCAGCCTCCCAGAGTGCTGGGACGACAGCCCTGTGCCACCAGGCCCCACTACGCGCTTTCTTTTTAATAAGCCCGTTCCCTCGTCCTAGATTTGCCGCTTCCATATTTCTCATCAGGCCTCCAACACATCTGTGAGTTTTCCACTCCTTAACGATCAAATCCAGCTGGGCCTGGAGACCTCATTTAAGAAGCTGGGTGCTTTCTTATTAATCCCCTAGGTGTGGAAGCACTCCCTGGTAGCCGAGGGGATGGAGGCTGGATGTTAACAAGAAACACCTGTGCAGTCTCTTCCTCTCCAAGTGTGCTACCCGTCCAAGTCCTCACGGAGGCTCCCAAGAGTCTCCCAGGCAACTGCCAATCAACAGGCCCCACCCCCAGGCAAGGAGCTGCTCAAGCCAGGCAGGCCAAGTAGATGGCGCCCACCTCCCTCCGCTGGAGGTCCAGGACTGGATGCGTAGAAGAACTTAGCTTTTATTCCTGTTGGACCTCAGCTTGGCCGCCAGCCAGTTCCTGGAAGTCTCGGCCCATCCTTTTCTCCTTGGCTATGAAGCCCACTCCTCCCAGGAAGCAAGTTCATCCAAGTCTCCTGAGGTGCACAGTCAGGGACAAATGGCAGGGGGCCTGGCCAATGAGGCCACAGCTGCTGTGGCACACCGTCCCGGCAGGACATGCTGAGGTCCAGCAATTCTACGTGGGCATTGATCCCCGTGTGTGTGTCCATATGCACCAGCACGCTCCTCCCTGACTCTTCCTACTACTGCTAATTGCCGTGGCTCTAAACTGCAAACCCCTCAGAGCCCCTCAACAGGAGAATGGATAAACACAGAGTGACTCACTCACATAAGGTGTCCCCAATCCCTGGGCCTGTCAGGAAACGGGCCACCCAGCAGGAAGTGAGTAGCAAGCCAGCGAACGAAGCTTCATTGGTATTTATATCTACTCCCCATCACTCGCAGGACAGCTTGATCTCTGCTTCCTGTCAGAGCAGCAGCAGCATTAGCGTCTCACAGGAGCGTGAGTTCTACTGTGAGCACGGGCGGGATCTAGGCTGCACCCTCCTAATGCCTGACGATCTGATGTGGAGCTGACGAAATGCTAGTGTCACTCCCCTTGTCTATTCTCTTACTGAAGCCAATTCTGAGAGCCAAAGAGGTAGGGGACCACTGCTTTACAGCAACGACAGTGGTCAATCCACCGCTGCTTGCAACTGTGTGTTGAACAAAGTAAGCCAGACATGAAGGTTCGCCTCTTCATCCGTGAGTGCTGGACACGCGTCTCATAATGGCTCTGTAGTTGCGTTTGCATCAAGTGCACCACAGGCAGAGCTGATCTTTGCTGCTTAATGCCAGTTGTCTTAGTCACTTGCTCATTGTCGGAAGTCAAAACTCAACACCCACAACTTAGAGTAGGAGAGGTTTATTGTAGCCCACAGTTCAGAGATCTCAGTCTCAGTCATCTGGCAATGGCAGAAAAGCGTAATGGACAACATTGGAGCAGCAGATCTGGCCATCCCACGGTGGCCAGGAAGCAAAGGGAGAGAAGGGTGGGGCCAGCAGTGGAGAGATGCCCTTCCGGGCCACACCCCTGTGACCCACATCTCTAACCAGGCCCTCCCTTCTCTCAAGCCAGGAAGTCTTCAAGGCTCAAATCCACCGGACCCAGATAACCTTCATAATCCAACCACCTTCCGAATGCATGATGCTTTGGGGGGGAGTTTCAGATTTGAAGCACAGCAACAGGACAGCCACCTTAGGGGACACTCCTGGAGGACACCCCATATGCTCTGTGAGTCTCCCTTTGTGTACGAGGGTGTCTTCAGATGTAGCAAATCCTTTTGGCAGACACTGATCGTCAGTACACTTTTCTGCATGTAGTTGATTATTCAAAAGGTGGTTTTACTTGGCTTGTTTGTTTTTTAAGAGAACAAAGGCCACTCATCCTGGAGAAGGGGGTGCACGTCTCTATTTGTGAGGGCCAGGTCGGAGCAAGATGTTCAGTACAGCAACAGGGATGGGGCAGAGACGGAGGGATGCTGCTGTACAGGGCAGGGGGAGCATACGGAGAGCTTTTGGAGACGTCCTTTTGGACAAAGGAGGCGGATCTGAGGCAAGGCTGTCCAGATGTGCTGCAGGTGCCCTGCCAGGAAGAGCCCAGATGCTTCTGCTCATGGTCCCTGCTCTTCTCTTGTCCCTGCAGCCACTGCCTTGCCATCTCAGACCTTGTCTCCTACAGTCAGATCTGCCCCCATCTCCTCCTGCTGGTGTCCCTGAGGCGGGATAATCAGGTATCCCTGTTTGCTTGGAGAGCTGCTGTGTGACAAGGAGGAGACTCCACCGTAGATACCTCTGAAAAGGCATCATTTTACTTCTGTGTGTGGCTGCTTCTCTGTCCTCACGTCTGCACATGGCTCACAGGAGGGGGACACAGCACACGGGCCCAACGGTGTTAGCCGTGTTAGGCATCTCAAGTGCAGTGGGTGACAAAGGGTCAAACTGAAGCCTCTATTTTTAGCAGAAGGGGACTGAAGCAGACTGTGCTGAAAAGACTTTTCCCCCCAAAGAAACAAATTCTCTATCCAGAAAAAAATAACAAGATAACGAGTAGTGAAAAACTTGGGTTTGTTAAAGTAGGAGGCCAGCTTTTAGAGGGTGAGCGAGTCTCTGATTTATTTGGTTAAGACACTTAACTTTTCTTCATACGTGAGGGAGAAAGAGGCTAAAATTCGTGTAGATGGTCACTGATTTCTCAAGCCATATGTTTGTTTCTAATGTGTTACAGATTTTAGAATTCATACATATAAGTAATAATAATATATTTTGAAAAGATAAAAGTTTGATATTAAAAAATTTTGCTTGTACAGGCAAGTCATGGGTTGAGTTGCTAGGGTGAGTTGGATGTGCCATCTAGGATAGTTACAAATCATAGGCAGAATACACAGTGAATGTTAAAATTTTTAAATGCATTGAAGAGACATTGACATCAGTCCCCCAAGATACTTCCCCTCACGCTGGGCATACTTCTCCCCCCACTCTTGCCACTTCCTGAAGCAATTCTGTAAATCTCCTTCCCTAAATGTTCATGAATATATGCAGCAAATATTGCTGCCAAGTGCCATTCAGCAGAAGGGCAGACTTGTCCCCATTCGCCTTATTCACAGGATCTGGCACCTCGTGACTTGTAGCTTTTCCCCAACGCCAACATGACCAGGAAAGGTCATTATTTCGAGCCAGCTCAGGACACTCATGCAGCTATGACACTGCAATTAAAGCCACTCAGGGAAGAGGACGTCCAGAACTGCCTCAGGAGGTGACAAAAATGATAGCACAAGTGTGCTTGAAGTGTGTGTGTGTTGGGGGAGGTATTCTGAGAGGAATTCGTGGCAGTATGACTTTTACTGTAATAAATTTTTTAAAATTTAAGCACTCCCAAAATATCTTGATCATCTCTCACGTAGACCATTCTAAGCACCGGCCACCTGGTAACTCACTTCAACCTCCCCATCCAAGTGGGCCAGGATGCTGGCTGTTGTCGCTGCATTTCCAACAGGATGGGATGAGGTGTGGACAGTTCGGTACACCCCGCCCCTCGGCCCTACAGACAGTGAGCAGTGGAGCTGGAACACAGAGTCAGGTGTTTAGGCTCCCGAGAGCATGCTCCTGACTGCCACTCTCCTGCTGCCAGCACCTTCTGCACACGAGGCACCACGCACAGGGCTTGTACAACCAGCAGGCCGCACAGCCCCAGGTCACAAGAGGGAAACAAGGCTACCCGCTAGGTGTGGGTGGAGCCAGGACCACCCATGCCATCTGCACCCAAGGCGTGGAACGCCCTGGCTTATTTCAGTTCACTGTCATCTCAAGTGTCACATGGAGAATTTCCTGGTGCCTGACTGGTTTATAGAAAGTTCTCAGCAAGAGCTCTTTCTCTAATCACGTGCTAATATTCACTCCTTCGGCTCCCCCTGGGCATTGTACTGCCAAGGTGCTCGGGAGGACTTCTCAGAAAATGTACGCCGCCTGGTAGTCCCAACTCAGCCACTGATGCTTCGTGCACCCGTGGCCAAGACACGCCTCTACTCTGTTCCTGGACTGCTGTGGCTCCAACACCAGAGCAGGAGAAAATGCTTTGAAGAAATAAAGAACAGAGCCTGTAAGAGCATCAGTCCATCCTACAGTCACGCATGTGCCACAACACAGAATAAAGAAGCCAAGAGAAGGATCTATGAACGTATAGGGTTATTTTCATGAGTTTCAGTGAACATGTATTCATGGAGTCCCTCCTACGTCCCAGGCATGGAGTGTAGGCCCTAGAACAAAGTGGGGACCAGAAGAGACAAGTGTCCACCCTCATGGAGGTTAATCATCTGTTTGTGGGCTGTTCTGTAGAAGCGTACAGTTTTAAAAGCTGCCATCTTACCAGGCAAAGTACAATGTGCTCTTCGCATATAAATAGCTCACGTCAGATGTAGCTATTATTATGCCCAATTTACAGATGAGGAAAATGAGCCAGAGGCAGAGTTTTATACTCTTACCTGGTCAGTAACAGAGACAAAGCAGCAGACATCTGTTGGATCCCACGGTGCCCCCAATAGCCCAGTCCCATATTTGCCTGAAGTAATTTCTAGTTACAAACTGAGTCCAGAACACAGCCAGCCTCGCCAGGTCACATGAGGGCAGCCAAGGAAGGCCAGGCTCAGCCTCAATCGGGGTAGGTCAAGGTCAGGGAAAGGGGAGTCCTTGGGGCGAGGTGGGGGAGGGGGGCCGAGAGCAAGACACAAGCTCAGGCCAGGTCCAGACAGGGAACCCTGGACCACACTCTGCCCGTTTCCTCTGTCTCCTCAGTGACCTCCCCTGGCGACCTCACCACCAGGACGCTTCCATCTGCTGGCCCTCCTTTCTGCCATTTGCCACGTGTCCTGGTACAGTGGACCTCAGCTCCTGATCTCAGCTTTCCTCTACCCCAACTCCCTCTTCTAGCGAGGTGACCCCAGCCGCCAGGATCTAAGGCACAAACCACTTCACATCTACGTCCCTACTTAAAAGCCCCGGTGCCTCCTGACTGTCTCCGGGATAAACATCCAAATTCCAGGCTTCACACTCAGGTTCCTGATGATCTACTTCCTGCTCGTCTTTGTTTATTTGACCTTTTTCCTTTTATGTTTTTGTGACTGCAAGCTACGTATGTGTCATGGTTTGGATCTCGAATCTCTCCCAAAAGCCTCACGTATTTTGACGTTGTGGGTGATCTCTGGGTTTAATGAGGTGGGGCCTGCTTGGAAACGGTGGATCCCTGGGGGTTGGCCCAGAAGGCACCGATTACTGGGCTGACCCGGAAGGAATAACTCCTTTGCTAGCTCCTGCGCTTCCTGTTCACCACGGGATGAACAGCTTCTCTCCAGCTCCCTCCCTCCATTGCCAGTCACACACGAATGGACTGAGACTTTCTCAAACTGTGAGCTAAAATAAACCTTTCCTTCCTTACATCGTAGGTGTCAAGTATCGTGTCCTGACAGAGAAAAAGTAACCAAGACAGCTTGTATGCAGTGCCTCTGCGTGCTTCAACCTGACCTGGAAATCTGCCCCTCATTCTCACTCAGGATTCCACCCAAACTGGAAAGCCTTATCTGACTTTTTGGCTGAAGGAAGAGCCCCCTCTCCAGGCCCTTCTTAACTCACAGTGCCCTGTCTGCGGCTTCTGGGCAATCATGACAATGGAGCTATGAAATCACTGGGAGCCAGAACCCTGGTCCCACTGGTTGCTGTTCTTCTAGTATGTGCCCCAGTACCTGTCACCACACCAGAGGCTGCTGAAAGTGCAGGGAAAACTGCAGGACCATGGACAGTCCCAGGAAACCACCCCACCCCACCACTGCTCTGATGGCTTCTGAAGCCAAGTTGAGTAAGTGTAGTGAGACTGACTCCATCTCATGGTGAAACTCTTGAAGGCTGGAGTTCCCTCCAATCCTTCAGGCTGGACTGTGTAGCTCTTACCCTGGAGATCCAGCCTATTTGCTTGTTCGCTATCAAAAAGAAATAAATAAATTTTCAAATCTACTGACTTTTCACTTATTTCTTATAAGCCTAATCCAAGACACTATTATCTTTCCTGGCCATAAAAATAAAGAACAAAAATCCTCTTAAATGAACACTTTTTCTATGCTGTCTTAGTCACCTTCTCACTGCCAGGACACAATGCCCATAACCTAGAGGAGAAGAGCGTTACTTAACTCACACTCTGAAAGGTCTCCGTCCGTGCATGGTCAGCCGGTCATGGAAGAAGGGCTTAGCGTAGATGAAAGCCACTTGTGCTTGGTGGCTGGGAAGCAGAGGACGCAGCAAGGGACATATACCCCTTCAGGTCACACCCCCAATGTCTCCTCTCTCCTACCGGGTCACACTCCTAACAGCACACAAAGTCATCAACAGATGACTTCACTTACAAGCATAGTGACCTCATGATCCAATCACAGGAGACTTTGGGAGACATTTCAAATTAAACCTCATGTCCTAATTCATTGTTCACCCAGAAACCATAATCGGAATGAGGAGTCAGCTTAGAGGACATTAAGAGGGTCACCCTGGAGTTTGACTCCTAGCAAGAGGTGGGGTCACTTCCTCTCCCTGCCTGACTCTGGGCCAGCCAGGGGCCTGTGTTCTGACAGGACACAGCAGAAGCGTCTCTGTGAAGATTCCAGGACTAGGGCTTACCTCACAGTTGTACCACCCTAGGTAGTTTAGAAGGCCTTGAAAGGTTGACAGTAGCTCGCCTGACCCACTAACACATCATGGGAAAAAAACACAACGGACGTTTTGGCAGCGGCAGCAGTACTAGCAGTAGGACTAACATCAGTCGTAGCAACAGAGTTTAAGAAGAATTCTTAGAACGCCTGGGATTTTTCTTAGCTATTATTATGTCATAACATGCTGGGAGGTTGGCATAACTAGCCCCATTTTTCAATGGAGCTCCAGAGTGCAATTTTCTCAGATCTAGCTGAGGCTGACACTCTTGTCCCTTCTGCCCTCTACCCTACATGAGAAATTCCCAAGTCTTCCTGTGCATTAGGGAACTCTGACCAACTTCCAGACACTGGGCTTAAGACACAAGTCGAGTTGTTGATGAGATCTTGTTTTTACCAAATTATTAGAACAATCAATCAGGCGGCTTTGTGTGCCACATTCTATGACTGTGGCATTTGTCCTGACCTCAGAAAATTCCCATAAGCGCAAGGGCCAAATTCTGTAATTGAAGCCATATGTTAACTAATGCCCTGAGCACCCGTGCACCTCCCCTCCTTCCAAATCTATCGCTCTATGAAACTCCTAATGAGGTAAAAAGGCACTCTGATCCCCACCGACTTCAATAACAGCAATGTCGCGGCCAGCGCGACTTTTCAACACGGTCCTTCCTCTCCATCCCCTCCACCTCTCCCACCCCAGACCTCCTTTCTCATAAAACGCAGAATGACCTCCTGGCCTGGGAGAACCAAAACAGTTCAGCTCTGCAGGTCAGCATTCTTTTTATGAACCTTAGATTGTATCACTTGATCACCATCCTGTGTCCCTGAATATGAACGATGCAAACTTATGCCCCCAAATCCATTTCATCCACAATCTAAACTCGGGATGGAGTGAACAGGAGAGCAGAGCTGCGGTGTTACTCACAAGGCAACCCACAAGCAGCGCAGGGGAGCGGAGCATTGGCAGGTCAGGTGACTCTTGGCTGGACCTGGGCGGTTTACTGTGTCACTGGTGCATGTGTGCGTGAGCACACACGCGCACACTCACACAGATGGCCCCAAAAACCGAAGTGTTCAACACATCCGTACCTGTGGATGCTCTTGAGAAACTGGTGTGTCCAACAACACACACCCCACTCAAGAAACTAACAGATACCAAGCACTCGCCCACACAAGTGTAGGGCGTGCAAGCGTCTCCACACACTCGCCATGGGGTGGGGGCTGCAAATATGACTTCATTCCATAAAGTGACATGTCTGTCCATATCACACCCACCCCACCTGGTTTGAACCCTGGTGAAGGAGTGAGCCTCCTGATAAGCTAGAGGTCCAGGCTCAACTCCGGCGGCTGGCTCAGAAAGCACCTCCAGGTGGCACAGCCTTGCCCGCCTCGGTGCGCCCACTTCCCAGGCTGCCCCGTGTGTCCATCCCGCTGCGTTCTCCAGCACTCCCTCTCTCTGCCTCCTTCTCCCTTCTCAATCTCACAATCTCCAATCCATTCCTCAGGCCACAGCCTCAATCACCTCTGCAACAAGGCCTCCCTGACGCTGGCCTCAGGCACATGAAGACCCCGGCTGTATCGTCTCAGAGCGCCTCAGTCTTTCTGCATCAGAAGAACCACCTGACCTCACTGGCATGTTTCTATCCAGTGCCCACAACCCCATAAGCTCCACGAGGACAAGGAATGTGCCTCTTGCCGGCCACCGCTCATGTGGCCTCTGGGCCCACAGGACCGGCACCCTCTGAAGGCTCACCAGGAACGTGGACGCTCTGACCCCAGCATGGCCCTGCAGGGTCAGACACAGCGGTGGCCCTGCAGTCTGAGCGCCAACCAACCCTCCAGGTGGCCCTGACACCGCGCAGTTAGAGACCACAGGTGTAGGCGCAAGGCACTCAGAGCCTCAGGCAGCATGGGAGCTGGGCAGCCACTACTGACAAAACTGGACCTGTGGACAGATGTCCTGCGCAGGCCAACTCTGGACTCCAGACAGGCAGGATCTTCCATTTGGATATTTATGACAACATCTGCAGACCATTTGGAATCATCCACCTAACAATCAGCCTGCTGCAGTTGGTAAAACAATGAACTCACCCCTAAAGTTGATGCTGAAACTGCTTCTCTTAGGGGAGGCCTTGGCCAGGCTGGATCCAATGATTTTGTGGGCCATGGCGTGTGGGCCACATGTTCACCACCCTTGACTTAAACAGTGGCCTCTGCAAAGCATGACAGTGCCCAGTGCGTAGCATGTACTTGGTGCCTCTTACCAGGTGACAGTATCAGTACATGAGATCTGGAGTGTGATCTGTGACTAAATCTGGCACAGTGACTGTGAAAAACTTATCACTACCCTCTTAGCCTCAGTTTCCATGATGGTAGAGGGGACTGTGTAGTCCCGAGACTGCCGTGATGGCAAGGTGATGTGCCCAACGCCCAGTGAAGGAAGGTTACGAAGTGAGCTTCAGAAGCTCCATTCTCTGAACTGAAAGTCCAAAGACCTGCCGCTCGATCGCTGGATCATTTTAGAGCTTGCTCTGTCCTCAGCTTAACACGCATTTCTTATGTGCTAATAAAAAGACCCATCTTCCAAACTGTGCAACAAGACTGTTTTGTGTTTGTTTTCCTTACCTAGAGTGGCCACCCCAGGAAGGAGGCCGCCACGTGGACACTGTCCAGGGGCCCTGCTGAATGGTCCTCATAGTGGCCAAGATAGAGAATCAGCTGAGGACCCATCAACAGGTGAATGGCTAAACAAAACGCAGCACCGCAATCCCACCACTCATGGAGGCTGAGGCAGGAGGCTCGCTAGATCAAGCCCAGCCTAAGCAACTCAGTGACTTAGCAAAACCTTCTCAATATAATGACTAAAAATGGGTGAGGGTTCTAGCTCAGCGCAAAGGTCTAGAGTTCTATCCTCAGTACTGAAAAACAAAGTCTACAATATGTGTATACAGTGGAATGCTACTCCGCCTTAAGAAACAAGGAAATCTGTCATTTGGGACAAAATGGGCGGAACTGTAAGTCATTAAATGAAATAAGCCGTACACAGGAAGACAATGCTGCATGTTCTCATTCATGAGCAGAAGCTAAAGAAAGCGGCGTGGTAGCCGTAGAGCGCAGCGCCGGTCCTAAGAGGCCGGGGGCAGTTCAACAGCCCCACGTGGCCCCAGTCCTCCTGCTGGCGAATCCACCTGCACCACATTAAAGCTCAGCTCACCCCACAACCAGCCCCTCGCCTGTTTTCTTACAGCTTTCACCCCTTGGCCTCCTTTCTCATTCCCTTTATCCTTTTACGCTCAAGCCTCGCACCTGGCCTTCTGCCTGGACCTGCTGCCCAGGCACAGGATCATGGGGCAATAAACTTTCACTCCGAATTCTCTTGCTGCTAGGTGTATCCTTGGTTCTGCCGGGCTGCTCCAACCTAACAGCTTTCATGACATTTCTCCCTGGCACAGTGTTATCACTCTCGCTGTACGGGGGGTCTCGCCCGCTGGTTCCCCTCTTCAGGAATCATAAGCTTTGCTTCCTCCCATGTAGCCTCCTAGCCCTCCCTCCCTCTGCCACCCTCTTGCCAATGCCTTCGTCTAGTCTTCCACCTCCACCCTGCACCTGTGCATGCAGAAACACCAAGGGAGCTGGGCCTAGTGGCACAAGCCGGCAAGCCCAGCACTCTGGGAGGCTGAGGCAGGAGGATCACACATTTCAGCCCAATCTGGGCCTTAGAGACTTAGCAAGACCCTGTCAAATTAAAATAAAAAACGGTCTGAGGACGGAAGTAGCTCAGCGTGAAGGGCCTGGGCTTGATCTCCAGTACCACACAACAGATAAATAAACAAATACATAGTAACAAAGGGTGGCGCCAGCTGGGAAGAGAGAGCAGGGGAGAGGCTGAATGTGGAGGAGGGGTGACCTCGGCAGGACTCTGAAATTCAAGGCATTTGGGCTTTTTCCTGCAGGTGAGTCATCCAAGAACTTCATCGAAGGGTGAAAATGGCTTCTACAAAATGGAGTCTAATGAGATTGCCTGGGAGGCGTTATGGCGATAACTTACCCCCCACAGGGACAAGCCCTCCTAGTCACAGGATGGGCTGGATGTGGGCGAGACCCCGTCAGAATTCAGATCTGTCCTTTCCCCACACACTGTGTCACTCAGCTTTGTCACACTGACAAAATACCCCAGGTGACTTAAAATGAGGAAAGGCCCACGCTGGTGCACAGTTCCAGAGGTTTCAGTCCACCGCTGCTTGGTGCCGATACATCTCAACTAAGATGAAAAGCCAGCCACTGCCAGAGCCCAAGGGACAGGGACAGCCAGCCAGGAAGGCCCTCGGGGCCCCGCCCACCAGCACCAGCATCCAGTCTGGCTCAGGCTCCACCCCTCCCCCTAACCCGAACCCCAACCCCATGCCCTGGACCCCGCTTTGGTTTTAGAGAAACGAAGAACTTCTCCAGAGAAACAGCCAATACGATCGACCTGTCTGTCTGCCTACTGTGGGTTCCCATGACGAGACCTGAATCGCGGTCCCGTTTTGGGTTTGAACCTCAGCCAAGCTCTCCAAACCTGCACCCGGCAGGCAGTGCAACGAGGCGTAGGAGTCTGCCAATACAGTAAGAAGGCAATGCTCGCCCATCTGCTGGGGATCCTTGGGGACCTGTATGTCACCCCAGCCCTGGAGAGGAGCGGCGTGTGGGAGGAACTGGGCACCAAGCCTCCCTCATAAACACTGCTGCAGCCTTTCAATTGCTTTAAAAATAGGACTGTTTACTTCCAGGTAACTCGGCTGGCTTCACAAATGACATTAGGTGGCTCGTCGTATCGACGGAGAAAACCAAATGATGTTAAAAGGAGGTTCTGGACCAAGGAACGCAAGTGTCAGTTGGGAAACAAAGCAATGGGAGAGAAGAGTGGACAACACTGACCCAGAACGAAGCAGGAAATGGGTATAGGCGGAGATTCCTCAAGCCGGTAAGAGCCACTGGGCACTGTCATTTCATAACATAAAATTCAAATCAGAGGATGGCACGTCATTCCTACGTTACAGACAATGCGCTGAGATTCAGGGCCAGCCTGAAGTCCTGCCTCTGGTGACCTGTTGGAGGGTCCCTGTCCCCTGCTGGCACTGGGGGGTATTTTAGTTCCTGGCTCCAGCCAGAGGGGAGGGAGTGACTATGTTCGGCAGCTTTCTGTCCCTGCAACAAGTAACCTGAGATAACCAGCTGATGAAGAAGAAAAGGTTTACAACTCAGTTGGTTCTGCTCCTTGGTCAGTCTGTCCTGCTGCTTGTAGGCCCGTGGCAGGGGTGCTTTGTGGCAAAAGATCATGGCACAGCAAAACTGCTCACCCTGTGGCCAGGAAGCCAAAGAGAAAATGAAGAAGAGGAAAGTGCTGGATCCCATAATCCCCTTCAATGGCATGTCCCCAGTGGCCCACAGACTTCTCACAACTACCTCCAGTAATAGAGGGACCACGCCCGGCAAGCGATCTCCAATACATGGGTCTTCAGAGGTCATTTAGGATGCCAACTGTCTTAGTTACTTTTTTGTTGCTGTGACTCAATACCCAACATCCACAAACTTAGGGGAGGGAAGGTTTATTCAAGCTCACAGTTTCAGAAAGATTTATTTTAGCTCACAGTTTCAGAAGGTCACAGGCCACTCATGAGCAGACAGCAGCAATGGAAGCACATGGCAGAGGCAGAGGTGGAGGCAGCTTCTTACAACATCACAGATAGGAAGCCAAGTCAAGGCAAGTTGAGACTCATCCTCCAAGGAAGGCAGGAAGCAGCTTATATATCCTTCCAGGTCTGATCCCAGTGACCAGCCCCTCCTGGATCCAGGTGTGGAAGGTGTGGTAAACCCCAATACACGCCTGTAATCCAACTTACATTCCTATAACGTAATCCAAATTTCATGCCTGTAATCCACCCCTCCAGACTAGGACCCAATCTCCCAACAGCACATGATTCCATAGACAATCTATAACATTCAAATACATGAGACTTTGGGCGGTCATTCCAGATCCAAACCACAATGCCAGCTATGCCAGGACGCCACAGCCAGATACACCATGTTTGTTTTGAGAAAGAAGCAAGCATTGCAGCTCCCCAGGAAAAGCAAGCTTCCGATCTCCCTCCCCTGAGCTCAGAGCCGATCTCTCTCAGGTGGAATCAGGGGAGCCTGGGCTCTGTTGCATTAAAGGGAGTTCACAGGTGGGCAGAGGTGGGAGGCTACTCTGGAGAGCGGGCCAGCAGGGACCAGTACTCACAAGGACCTGGACCACTGTAGGAAGTACCTGGAGCTGCAGGCCTAAATTTACAAGGTGTAACGTGCACCAGGGTAATTTAATAAGATTTTAAAGCTAGGTAAGGCTGACTTACAACAGGAGCACGATTGGAGACGCAGATTCCTGGCTCCATGGTCACGTAGTGGCAAAGACATGCTAATGACGGCCACTTAATGTATTCATTACAATAGGGCCCGGGGTACCTCTCTTCCTCCTCTGCCGGGGCCTCATTAGTCCACCTTCTGCACCACGAGGCTACACGGAGACCCGCCTCGCTCGGGCTCCTTGCGTGTTTAATGCAAGCAATAAGCATTTCACCCACGCGCCTTCCTGCCTGCCTTTAGGTGCGGGGCCAGCCCTGCCGCCCGCCTGCTCTGTAATAAGGCCTGGAACCCTCTGGGATCAGCACCAGTGCACAGCCTGTGCTTGCCCCAAGGCATGTCGCAAATCTCAGTCCTCCTGGTGCAGGCTTTGCAGGTGTGGCCCGAGTGGACAGTGTCGGGTTCCGCTGCTTTCCCCTCACCGCAGCTCCAACAGCAGCGCGTAAGGAGGCGGGCAGACAGGAGCAGCCCGCGCCATCTAGTCTAGGCTGTCTACAGACAGGGCTCAGCAGGGGTCTGGCCTTGGCCCGACACTGAGGTCTGCTGCGTGTCTCTGGGGCCACAGAGCCAAGGAAGCGCCAAGCGCCGAAGGCGGGGCTGGACCGCACGGAGGCCCAGTGTCTGTCCTGTGTGCCCGCTGGCTCCCCACCCGGTGCGGCCCGTCTCCACTTTGCGGCTTCTTTTTGCTGGCAGTTGTAGGAATCAAGCCTGGGACCTTTGTACTGAGCGATGCCCCTAGCACATTTGTATTTATTTCTTTTTATTCTAAGACAGGAACTTGCTGAATCGCTAAGTCATTCAGACGGAGCTGGGGCTGGCAATCGTCCCGCCTCGGCTTCCCGGAGCGCTGGGATTACTTGCACCTCCCTCCGGGCCTAGCTCTCTTTGCTGCCACTTAAACCCTGCCTTGGGGTCCCAAGTGCCTCACAGGGAGCCAGGTGTAGCGGGGATGGAGCAAGTGGCAGAGGTGCTGGGGTACTGGTTCCCCCCCAGGTATGTGGAGCCCCAAGCGGAAGGGCAGCAGCTTCCGTGGGTGTCTCCAGGACCCCCGGCCATCTACTCAGATGACAAAACTGAACTGGCAGCCAGCAACTTTCCGGACAAATCCCCCCGTTACTGGGACTCACAGATGCGTGGGTGTGCACAGTTCCACAGCACCAGAAGTTTCCCTGACGTGTTAGGAAGTCAGCGGCGAGAAAAGGGTGACGAGGCGTTCTCACAGGGTGCGTGTCAGGTCTGGACTCCGAAATGCGACGTCGCAGCCTGTTTCAAACCCTGTTTCAAGCGTTGACTCACATCTGGAAATTTATATTCCAGGCGGTGACTAGGGTGCAGACAGCACAAACTCTGGTGAATGAGAGCCAGCTTGGAGGCTCGCCTGCTGTGGGGCGCCGCGTCCCACTTCCTGCGGGTTTTGGTAAGTCCCTCGCTTCATGAGGGGCGCTAGCCATGCTGGGGCGGCTGGGATGCCACGAGACGGCCAGGCCAACTTGTGAAAGGGGAGTGGCACGCGCACAGAGTGCAGTGAGCTCTGGACGCTCGCACTACCGCTGTCTTTTGCCAAATACAACAGTGATGTGTGTTCCACTGTGACACACGGTGAGGTGGCATTTATCCCTGCTATGCTGGGTTTTTTTTTCATATGGTACACTGAACCCAGTGCCCTCTCACTGAGATACATCTCCAGTTATCTCTTTTTTTTTTCAAATTATTTTGAGACAGCACCTTGCAGGTGATGAGGTATCCAACCTCAGCTTCCTGAGTCGGAGAGACCATCAGGGCTGCTGTTGATTAAAATGTGTAAGCACGGACCGTGGTGTAGTTCAAAGACAGAGCGCTTGCCTGGCTCAAAGGCCTGCAGCCGATCCCCAGCACCAGCTCCCCTCAAAGAAAAAAGCTGCAGAAAGCCTTTCTTAAACTAAATCAAATGAAAATACCAAAAGAAAAATCTCAGTACAAGTGAGTCAGAGGCCTGGTCCCTTCACATGCCATCCTCCCAGTGCCTGTGGGACCCTCTGGCTCCCTGAGATCAGGAAGAAATCAGGCACAGAGTCCAAATCCAAGGCCCCGAGGAAGCTCAGGCTCAGAGAAAGACACTCAAGATTCAAGTTAGTGGGTGTCTTGGGTTCTCATTGCTAGGACATAATACCTGACACCAACCTAAGAGAGGAAAGGTTTAGTTTAGCTCACGGTTTCAGGAGGTCTTAGATCACTAACAGGCGGCTAGCAATGGAGGCAGCCTTGCCAGAGAAAGGTTGCTCAAAGCATGGCAAGACAGGAAGCAGAAAGAGAGAGAGAGAGAGAGAGAGAGAGAGAGAGAGAGAGAGAGAGAGAGAGAAAGGGTGGAGCTAGCAAGGCATCACATCCTTCCGGGTCATGCCCCAGTGAGCTGCCACTTATGACCACCTCCTGGCAGCATGGAGATCAATGGATGACCTCTCCTGATTGAGTCTCCTCCAAACGTGAGGCTTTGGGGAATATTCCAGATTCAAATCCTAACAGTAGGTAAGATTCCTGGAGCTGAGATCAAAGTTCCCATTGCTGCAATTTCTTACCAATTTCAAACAATTTGCATTGCATCAGGAAGAAAACAGCTGTGCTAGAGACCCAAGAAGCAGCCATGCCCACTCAGGGTATCTCTGGTCTCTGAGGGGTCAGGACAGCACCTGGTATGGGGGCAGGGTGGGCAATACATACCTACCGGTTAAGGAATGAATATTTGTGGGAGGAGGAGGACCAGAAGGTTTTCTGGTGAACACAGTGACAGAGGAAGACACACACCGGGCTGAGGAACAGAATTGTGAGGGCACAGAGAGGCCTGAACAGCAAGACACATCACAGACGCAGACTTGAGCCTATCAGAGTGGCAATCACATCAGTACCTACATGGCGGCAGGTATGGGTGTTGGGAGATGGGCCCAACCGTGTTGGGGCCCACGTTTCACAAGGACACTTGTTCTGTGGGCTTTCAAGACCCTTTGCGTTGCCTTTTGCAGAGGAATGGCAAACTCAGATGGTGTCATGATGAGATCTGCCCCACACAGGGCAAAAGTATGGAGGCGTGGCTGAAGGCTGAAAAGCAACAGCCCCCATACTGGGGCCACAAACTACCAGCCTGTAGCCTGTCAGGAGCCAGGCCACACAGGAGGAGTTAAGCCGCTGGCCGGTGAGCAAGGCTTTATCTGTATTAACAGCTGCTCCCCACTGCTTGCGTGATCACCTGAGCCCCACCTCCTGTCAGATCAGCAGCCTCATTCAGTTCCCACAGGAGCTCGAACCCTACTGTGAACTGCGCAGGTGAGCGATCGAGGCTCCTTGTGAGAATCTAATCCCCAAGGACGTGACTTGGAGCTGAGGCGGGATGCTAGCACAGCTCCCTCACCTCCTGTCTGTGAAAAAACTGTCATCCACAAAATTCATCCCTGGTGCCAAAAAGGTTGTGGACTGCTGCTTTATGTAATTTTATCTTAATTAAAGGTCTTGATACTTAAGATCTTGCTCTTTTGGCTTGGAGCAGCACGTATACATGTGCGTACTGACTCAGTCCGCTGCTGTTCAAAGAAGATTCTGAAAACACAGAGTTGCCACGAGAACTTTGGTCATGGCTTCGGGAATCTGTTCCCATTATTCTGCCAGGTGTTCGCCCTCGAAGGTGTGTTGAGCTACACAGCACCAGGTGCTCCCCTCACCTGATTTGAACTGAACATTTTAACAAGGACTATAGCAAACATAGTCAAATAGGTAGAGGATATTTTGAGTCCAACCAGGCCCCAAGTGGTATCCATCTTCCCTGGCCATGGGAAAGGCTGCAGAAAGAAAAGTCGGAGCAAAATTTTTTGGAGGAGGGGATGGAGGAGCCAGATTATCTGGGAGCTGACTGGGGGTCCTTGGACTATACCCAAAAAGAGGGTTACAGTGGAGAGGTCATAGAGGGGAGAGGCTGTTTTCCTGGCTCTGGGTTTTGAAAGGAGTTAAGATCACAGAGCAGGAGAGAAAAAGAAAGAAAGAGGAAAGCCTGGTATTTCTCCAAGGCAGTTAGTGGAAAGCAAAGGAGGAGAGGCATCAGGGAGAAAGGAAGGCCTGGCCTCAAGAGACATCCTTCTGTCTGCCTGAGTGACAAGGAAGGGTGTGGCTCTGAGTCTGATGTTCTCTTTGGAGGCAGAGCAGAACCTCCCGTGGTGAGACGGCCTAGTGGTGTCCAGAGAGGAAGAAAGAAAAACAGAGCTCAGACAGAAACCCCCCTGCGGATTCCCGAGATCCCGGACGGGCCGAAGGGTCCGCATCCAGCTCAACCAACTCGTGCGGGCCAAAGCTGGAGGTCAGATGTCAGGCCTAACTAGGACCTGGATAACTGACCAAGGAGGTGGACACCCCGGGAAGCCCCAGGAGATCTTACCTTAAGCTGTTTGACACACAGCCACCTACCCACTGACCTTTCTTTAATCGGGGCAGCAGCCTAGCACTTATAGCTCAGAGTGTGTCTCTCAAGACTCAGTGTGTTCTCTAGGCAGATGTTGCAGGAGACATGAGGGGACAAGCCACACAAGAGGATGAGCGTGATCTGGTGACAGCAAGGGGCTTCACCAATCAGTCAACCTGGAGCACAAGTGCCCTGAGAGCCATCAGTGCCTGCCCTGGGTTCCTGGGCCCCAGGCTGAGGGGAACTTGCTGTGAGTCACCCCGTTTGGTCCGCAGAACAGCACCCCAATTTCCTTATTCTTTCGTTCTGGTTTTATACACAGAGAGGCCACTCAGCTCGCGCTCGAGGCTTCTACACTAGGCAGGTCAGGTGGTCACAGAGAAACTGCCTCCTGGGGGGCTCTTCCTCACCAGTCCTGCTGCTGAATTCCAAGCTCTGGGGCCAGCTGCAGCAGGGTCTGGCTGGCAGAGGCCACCCTGCCACTGCTCTCTCTCCCTCCCTCTCTCCCTCTCTCTCTTCCTCTCCCTCCTACAGTGCCAGGCCTCAATGCTTTGACACCAATATACTGGTTTCTTGGAAGACATTTTTCCCACAAACCAAGCTGAGAGAGGGATGGTTTTGAGATGATTTGAGTGCATTACATTTATTTCTGTGATTATTATTTGCAATGTTAATATATTAATATAGTATTAACATATTATTGCAATATATAATAAAATCATTATACAACTCACCACAATGAGGATTCAGTGGGAGCCCTGAACGTTTTTTCTGTAGCTATGTGGTCCCAACCGGGGCTGATGGGGAGACAGTGGCCACGCGGCTGATCTGCTAGGAAAGGGGAGCCATGGGAAGCACCCCTGCACTCACCTCCTGCTATGTGGCCTGGGTCCCCACAGGCCATTGGTGGGCACCAGCCTGCGGCCTCAGGGTGGAAACCCCAATTTTAGAAGGGGGCAGTGTGGTCAGATTGGGAATCCCCTCAACAGCCTCACCCAGCCATCACTGCCTCCTGGAAACTGATCTGTGAGCGTGGCCCGGCGGACAGCAGGACTCCATGAAGCTACAGGAGACACACTTGGTCCTCAGCCACCTCAGAGCAGGTGGGAGGCAGAACTGCGGCCAGAACCTGGAGGTCAGACCCCGCGCCAGGGTGCGGGCCCCCTTCCTCCCTGGCCTACCCACTGCCCCTCCCCACATCCCTTCCCAGGGACCCTGATGTAATGCGCCCCCTCCGTCTCTGGAGTAGGACTTCTCTTTCCCTCTCTCCTTCACCCAAGAGAACAAAGCAGCTTCACTTGAGAACAGGTGGAAATATTGCTCTTGACTGACCAGCTTGGGGCAGCCCTGAGCAGCAGCATTCGCTCTGCAGAGACAGCGGGGTCAGGGGAATGGAAATCAGTGCTAGATGGTCACGGAGCTGTCAGCAGAGAAGATGGAGGGGAGAGGAGGGGTGGGGAGAGGAGAGAGGGTGCCCTGGACCCCACCCTGTGCGTCCTACGTGGGAAAACTGACAGGCCGTGAGGGCAAAGCGCAGTGCCCTGTGAACCCCACTGCCATCCTGCCCCGGGACTCACCACTGCCCCAGAGAGGCACCAGAGATGCCAGCATGGGGGTTCCTGCAGGGGGCGGGGTGGGCAGGCCACACCAGGGAGCCTGCAGGAGGCAAGGGGCTGTGAACGCGGGCCATCAGGCCTGGCCTTGAGTCCCACAGTCTCCACAGATGGGACTCGGCTGCCCCACCCGAAATGGGTGTAATAGTAACGTCAGAATCGGAGGAGGAAACTAAGAATCTTTCAGAAGACTTTATAAAACTCGGGCAGGCCCACGCACACTTGTAGTCCCAGCACTGCAGGAGGCTGAGGCAGGAGGAGTTCCAGCCCAACATGGGCAACTAAGTGAGATACTCTCTCAAAATCAAAACCGAGAGAGAGAGAGAGAGAGAGAGAGAGAGAGAGAGAGAGAGAGCTGGGATGGCCAGGAGCAGCTCTGAGCTCAGCGCTGTCCCTGACAGATGGACAGGGCAGCCATGGTGACCCCAGCACAGGACACAGCGACAGGCAGTGGGGACCTGGCACATGGCCAACACACATGCTACCATTTTCTTCTAGAAACGTCTTGGACGTCCCCTCAGGAGACCCCCTCCCCTCCTCGTGAGGGGTCTCCTCATGAGACTCGGGGTGGAGGGGACACTCTCCTGCCACCCCCTGCCCCGGCCAGGTCAGCCCCACCTTGGCCTCCGAGGGGGCTGGCCTGAGATAGTGGGGTGCAGCGTGGCCGTGGCTGTAAAAGGTAGTAATGCAAGGGACAGTGGAAAGGGACAGAGGCCCACGTGCCTCCTGATGCCAGGGTCCTAAGAGCCAAGACAGTCCCTGGGAGCTCACCAGTGGCAGTTTCTCTCCCTGCAATTAAATCAACCCTGACTGTAAGGCGTGTGTGAGGCACTTGGCTCCCTGGGCTGGCGGCCTTCGTGAGCCAACATCGGCCAGGCCACCGCCTCTCTGTGTTCCCATGTGTCTACCTGTCTGTCCCCTCCATTAACTCAGCCATCCACGTGTCTCGCCTGTTGCCCATCTCTTTCCTGCCATCTACACATTCATATTTTCTCTATCACCTGCTCTACTCTTAATCTACTGAACACACACGTGTAACAACCATGTAAACAGAATTCTCATTTTCAGGAAATACGCTTTCACGTCGCTTCCTGTGGGCTTTCAGGGTGTCTGTCCACATGCAAGGTGCCACTCTGACCTCTGACAAGCCAAGAGCATGAGGCCTGGGCACGCGGCCAGGCATCGCCAGCATGGAGCAGGGGACTACCTCTGGTGTTTCTCACGCAGGGACTTGGCATTCCCGGAGGCCAACGTCACCAGGGGATGTTCGTCAGTACCTGGCACATCCTTGTAACAAAGTCCCTTGTCACTGATCTGCTGGCGTCAGTGAGCCACAACCTCTGCCTCCGCACACACCCTACCCAGTGAGACATGCACCCAGGCCCGGGCTCACTCTCAGGAGTGTCCCTGCACACACAGGGGCGTGGGGACAGCGGCCCACTGGGGTTTGCACAACTCTGCTGAACAGTCACAGTGCATGGGAAGAACAGGCTTTGCCACCACATTAGGTGTGACCTTCTAAAGAGCAGGGCTCCTCCTGGGGACCCTGGCTGGCCTTCTCATGTAACACCCACCCCATTTTCTCGAATACCCAAATCTATCTGCAGCCAGCTCCATCGCTTCTGAGAACAGAATTCAACTGAGCCCTGGGCCTGTGTGTGAGGACTGCATCCGAACGAACGTGGCCACTACAAAACGCCCAGGCAGGTGGGGCCCGCAGGATCTGACCCCGCCCCCCACGGCGCCTCCACGGCATGGCCACTCACCACAGGTTGACCAGGAACGGGTGCTCCAGCCCCTGCATGATCTGCAGCTCCCGGAACACGTTCCGCACCTCATCGCGCTCGATGCACTTCTGCTTGTTCATGTACTTCATGGCGTACATCTTCCTGGTGTCGCGCTTCTGCACGATGCACACCTAGGCAGCAGCCCAGGGGACAGCGTCAGGCCGGTGGAGGCACAGGGGAGGGGTGGGGAAAAGGTGGACACAGACGGGATGGGGGGCTACTCAGCCGCGAGGAGGGATGCACGCGGGCGCCCCACGGCCACACTGCTAGAGGAGGCAATTAGACACAGAAGGCTAAAAGTCTCATGGCTTACATTTTACCAGAAACACAAATCATTTAAAGAGCAAAATAAAGGTGGGAGGAAACAGGGAAGTAAACTGTGGAGTTGAGAGGGCGATGTGAGGATGGGGAAGGAAAGTAAAAATGATTAGGATGTGCTATGTCTACACACCCATTCCCCAAGACGAGAATTATTATCTATCACGGCTTGCAAATATATATTACTAATAATGTTTTTAAAAGAAAAGTCAACCCCTCCCTGCATTTCTACGCTGGGGTTCAAGTTTGTCGTAAGCACCAGAGGGCAGAGCAGCGTGGGCTGAGCCGAAACCTCTCGGGACCAGCACCAGTCCTTTGGTAAATGCTCAGGCTCAGCACTGGCCATGGCTCTGCTGGGAAGGTGGCAGCAGGTTTGGGGGTGGAGGAGGCTCTGTCCTTAGGGAGCTTCCAACCCCAGAGAAACGCAGACATGGTGGCCGGGCATCGGTGTGCATGCACGTTCTACTCAATCTCTGTCTCACGGACTCTCATTGCTGGGACAGAATACACGACATCCACAATTTAAGGGTGGAGAGATTTGTGCTAGCTCACAGATTCGGAAGGTCACAGTCCATTTATGGATGGCTGGAAATGGTGGAAATACATGGCAGAGGTCTGGCTGCACACAGCACAGTGGATGGAAACCATGTGAGGGAGGAAGGGTAGAACTAACATAGACTTTTCCAGATCCAGTCCCAGTGATCTACCCCTCCTGGGTCCAGACTCAGGGTTCCACCCCTTCTGTTCAGCCCCGGTGGTCTGCCCAGTATGGTGCCACAAAACCATACTCTACAGCGTGCCTCTAATCCACCACATGCCTGTAATCTGCAATCTACCACGGGCATGTCTTCTACCACAAACCTGTAACTCAGCCATTCTGACTAGCACATGCTTTTAACAGCACATAGAATCCATAGGTAATCCATAACATCCCCATACATGAGGCTTTTGGGAGACATTCCAGACCAAACCATAACATTCCACCCCTGGCCCCCAAAAGACTCATGCCCCCCTCCTTAACAAAAATGCATTCAGTTCTCCCCTAAGACTTGCCAAAGTCTTAATTGTTCCAGCACCGTTACAAAGTCCACATCCAATTACTTCTCTGAGACTCAAGACAAACTCTTATCTGTGAGCTCCTGTGAAAATCAAAGTTAAACACTTCCAATATACAATGGCACAAGGTAACCATTTCCACTGCAAAAGGAAGGGATAGGAGGACAGAAAGCAACTGGATAAAAAAACAAGTTTTAAACTCCACAGGGCAAGGGTTAAATCCTGCAGTTGTATGTCCATCACTTGGGGAAAACTGTAATGAGATATGAGCTCCAGAGGCCTTGGTCACCCAGCTCCTGCGGCACTGCCTCTTCCTGCAACTTTCATGGCTTCTGGTTTTGGCTGTCTCTACTCACAGCCTGTGGTTTCTCAGCCAACTTATCCACAATTCTGGCATCTCTAAATTTGGGGGGGTCTCCACTGCACCTTACACTTCTCCTTTACAAGTTTATGTACTGCCCTCCCAGGGGCAACTGCTGGGTCTCCAAGGCCTTCCCCTGAAGCCTGGGTGGAAGCCTCCATGGCCCCACAACTCTTGCACTATGCATGCCTGTGAAACCAGCACCTCATGGATGACACCAAGGTTGGCTGCTGACTCAAGCAGTGGTCTGTCCCCCTATGGCCATGGCTACAGCAGCTTCTGAGTGCCTGGACTGTTGAACTCTAGGCAGCTGAACTTGCAAATACTTCCCTCTTTGGCCTGACAGCCTTCCCTGGGGCACTTGTATCAGAGCAAGTCTTTTGCCTTTCCACCTTTGAATTCATAAAGGGTGGAATCTTGCTGATTTCTGAGATGCCCTCAAAGCATCTTCTCTATAATCCTGATTCCAAGTAGCTGACTTCTTTTTAATGCCAATCACTTTAACAAATATGTGCTCTTCTGCCCCATTTCTGGGGGCCTTTTCAGTCTGGCACAACTGAAAAACCTTTCATAGCTTTTTCCTCTGCCATTTTTTCCTGCTTCTCAGCTTAGAGCTGGCTAAAAACCACAAACAGACCCATGTGACAGTCTGAACATTGGGCTGCTTTGAAATTATTTTACCAGATGAAGTAGTCCACCACTTCTAATCTTAGTTTCAGGTAAAGAGTTAGAACAGAGCAAAATGCTGACACTATTTTTTGCCAGAGTAAGCTATGCCAGAGAATAAGCACATATGGTTTTTAGACCGACTGCCAGTTGTCCTAGTTATTTTCATACTGTGGTGACAGAATACCTGACACTCACAACTTAAGCAAGGAAAGATTTATTTCGGCTCACGGTTTCAAAAGGTCTCACACAGTCCATGAAAAGGCAGCATGGTGGAAGCATATAGCAGAGGCTGGAGAGCTGCTTATATTATTGCAGATGGAACACCCAGTGAAAACAGGAGCCAAGCAAAGAAAAGAGAATTAGGCAAAGGCCAGAGTCTCCCAAGAAGAAGCTGTAACAATGTTTCATATTCCTGTACTTGGTTCAAACCGCCAGTTGGGGGCCCCGCACCCAGGGAGGGTGCCCCTTCCTCACTTCCTGACACACAAGTCAATAATACACATCTGAAAGCTCTGTCCTATGGGCCCCTGCCAAATCCAACAAGTTGACAGAAGTTGACAAGTCCCTCCAAGCCAAGCTTTGAGGATCTACCCCTTACAGCCAGGCCTTACTTCCCAACAGCACACCATTTCCCAGTTACCCCATTATATCCAAACACATGAAGCTTTGGGGGGGGGGGGGACATTCCAGATCTAAATCATAGCTCTAATAAAGTCCTCCTTCCTATCTGAAACTTCTTGATCCTGGCCTTTTCAATCCACACTTCTATCCACATTGTGATCCTCTGAAATTCAACCAGAATCTTCCAGCAAGCTCAGCTTACAGCACTCCAAGGCTTCTCTAGCCGGCATCTCCACATCTTTCCAAACTCCTCACACGAGCCAGTTCCAAAGGCTTCCAAACCGCATGATCCAGTGAAGTCACAGGAGTGACCCCACTTCTGGTACCAATTTCTTTCTTGGCTACTTTCTTGTTGTTAGGACAGAATGCGCAACATCTACAATTTAAGGGAGAAAAGATTTTTGCCAGCTCCCAGTTTTAGACAGCCACAACCCATTCATGGGGTGGTAGTAATGGTGGAAGCACATGGTGGAGGCTCAGCTGCTCATGGCACAGCAAGACCGAAGCTAAGCGAGGGAGGAAGGGCAAACCCACCACATACGCTTCCAGATCCTGCCCCAGTGATCGATCCTCCCCAGGCCAAGCTTCAGTGGTCCACCCCCTGTGCTGAGTCCCAGGGATCTGCCCCTAGCAGGTCATATGCCCAGTAATCTACAACACACCCCTAATCCACCACATGCCTGTAATCTATAATCTACCACATGCCTGTCTTCCCCCACACACAAAACCTACCCCTCCCAACCAGGTCCCACCTTTTAGCAGTGTATTAACACTATCCTGTCTCACAGTAAAAATAAATAAATAAATAAATAAATAAAATAAATGGCTAGGGACTCAGCACAGTGTGAAGGACCTAGGCTCAATCTCTGGTACTGAAAAAATATATAGACCTGGCAAATCTAACCAATAGTAGATGGAGCGGTCAAGCGGGGACAGGTTTGGATTAGACAGAATCAAGAGGAGACTTCTGGACAGTGGTAACATTCCATATTCCGGTAGGGACTTGGCCTCCCTGGGGGCACATACTTCTCAAAACTCAGCAAACGTAAACTTGGAATTTGCATGTTTCTTGTGTGTACATTTTACATCAAAAGAAAGCTTACGTGCAGATCTCTATTCTGAACTACTTAGGGGCAATGTATGGGTGTTTGCAGTTCACCATGAGACATCACCAAATAAGAGGGACAGATGAGCAGAGCACAGGTCTTCGTAAGGTAAGATTGGTGAGATGCTAATTGTAGGCTGAAGAGAGTGGGCAAGGGGGTTTACTTTAAATTGGGTCAACATCCCTGTCTGTTTGCAAATTTTTTATATTAAAGTGATGTAAATAATCGCCTGGGTATTCAGATGAGGCTTCTGTCTCCAGCAAGGCTAACAGTTTTTGAAGACAGAATTATACTTCCTCTACCCCCGTTTGCACCCCATCTCCAGGGCTTCCCACCACCACTGTGATATTCACACTGGGCTGGGAGCATCTGTTTATATTTCTGCCTCCTGCATGTCTCTGAGAGATTCTGCAAGAAAGGCACCATAGTTGGATCAATTTTATAACCTCAGAACCTAGAGTAATACCCAGAGCAAGCTGCTCCTCTTCAAGTCTTCAGTTGGCTGGATGAGGCCACCCACAGGATGGAGAATCATTCTTTTACTTGGAATCTCCTAATTTAATAGTTAACTCTCATAGAGAAAGACAGCCGGGCATAGGGGTACATGCCTGGAATCCCAACACTCGGGAAGGCTGATGCAAGAGGACTGTAATTTTGATCACAATCTAGGCGACTAATGTCAATTAATTTTTTAAAGCTGAGCCTGGTGATGCAGTCCTGTAATTTCATCATTCTGTGAAGCTGAGGCCGGAAGACTGCAAGTTCAAACCCAGCCTGGGCAATTTAGCAACTTATCGAAACCCTGTCTCAAAATCAAAAGTGAAAAATGGGCGGGGATGTAGCTCAGGGCGAAGGCCCTGGGTTCAATCTCCAGTACAGCAAACAAATATGAAAACAAAACCAACAACAAGGAAACTTTCACGGTGCCATCTAGGTCAGCATTTGACCAAATATCTGGGTTCTGTGGCTCAGCCACGTTAACCCATAAGATTAACTACCATACTATCCTACCAGCTCTGTGTGGCTCTCTGATCAAGACATTTGCCCATGAGACGTACTTAGAGTTTCCAAGGAGACAAGGTTGAGGGTGGCAAACAGCCCCTGGCAGCAGCCCAGCAATGGTCTATTCTACTGACAAGTCACCTAAGTCACTTCACTGCGCAGACCGAGACCTCAGAAATGAGACTGCCCACAGGCAAGAAGCTCTCACCACCCCGGGCTAAGTCTGCATCGCGTGGGGAAGAATGAACCACGGGGTGTGCAAAGATCGGGGCAACTCCGCAACGCTCAGTTATGGGACCGCGTCACACACGCTGCCATTTGTGGAACAGTTCTGTAAGAAAACCCATCACCACCCCACAAGCAAAAAAAGCAGCAGAAGTCACTAGAATGGTGTAGGCCTGTCATCCCAGGACTCTAGGAGGCCAAGGCAGGAGGACCACAAATTCTAGACCAGCTGGAGTAACTTGACAACTTTCTGACATCCTGTCTAAACAAAACAAGACAAAACAAACAAGCAAACAAAAATAAAACCTGAGGGTATAGCTCAATGAGAAGGCCATCCCTAAAACCCAGAAAGAAAGATAGGAAGGACGGAAGGAAGGAAGGGAGGGAGGGAGGGAGGGAGGAAGAAAGAGAAACAGAAGTTTCCTTGGAAGATGATGTTTTTCCCAGGAATGGAGTTGGCCACTGAACACACTGGTCCATTCTTCCACCAACCCTCCCCTTCAGTGGCTTCCTGGCTGGGGTCCCAAGCAGCAAGCACAATCACCTTAGAATAGGACACATTTCCAGGCACATTCTGAGTCCACCTATACCCCCACCCCTCCACACACATATATACACACAGCTGTTCTGTTCTTCTCTACTAGAAGAACTGGCCTCCCACCTACAGGATGAAATATTTTTTTCTTCAGGATATTTTATTTCACAAAATTTCATAAGAGTCTATGCATATGGGTGGCATACAGTCCCACAAAATGCAACTCTATCTTGCTCATTTTTGCTTTTTTGTTTTGTTATTTACATATTTACTTATTTTACATATTTGCATACTTACTCATTTTATTTCTTACTATTTTTCAGGCTGAAAAATTCAAGACATTTCCTTTCCCAGAACTCTCAGCAGGCAAGGGTAATCATGTGACCAACTACAGCCAATGAGATGGGAAAAATCTGCTGGTGGGGGTAGGATCCTTGCAGAAACAGTCACTCAAGAGTCATAAGGTGAGTCCCAGCTGGGCGAAGATGTGAAGCCATTAGGTGAGGTGACTGAGAAGGGCTCACTCCGTGGGGGAAGACGGAGGGCGTGACCCAAGGACACGGTCTGTGTGACATCAGCCAACTGCTGAGAAGCTTCAGACACCTTCTACTTAGGCCCGTTACAGGACATAGCAACACCAACAGAATACACCACCACCTCACCTTGCTCGCCATGTCTAACACCAACACCCTGATCCAAACCACCAGCCCCTCCCTGAGTGCCCAGGTGCCCCTCAGTGCTCCTCCTGGTTCAGCCATTGGCCCGCCCAGATTTTATCAACATGCTGGCCAAAATGACCCTCTCCACGCCGATCCTGCTACTCTTCCATCTGAACTCCCCCGTTCCTTCCTTTCCCCTCTGAGAACTGGCCTACGTTGCTGTAAGACGCAGTGTCTGTGATGAGCACGGGGGATACTCCATTAGCGATCTTAAACTAATCAGCACTGTCATTCACCTGACGCAGGAGCGCCAGGGGAATTTCATTTGCAGAATCAACTCCGTCACATCCAAGGAAACCCTTCAGACAGACTTCCTTTCACGTAACTCTGCCACACTGACATCCCTCTGTCCATGGTAAAACCCTAGGGCTCAGCCAACACCAAAACAGACCCAGATACACATGGACACCCATGGTTTGGACTTTGATGCTTTGTGGATGAATTTTTAAGGCACTATTCTTACCTTTCCAAAGCTCCCTTTGCCGATGGCCCGCAGAATCTGAAAATGGTCAAAGTTGACTGCAAGAGAAAAGACAGAAGGAAATGGTCAGGTTTGCCAAACCCCGTGCCCTTCTTAAACATCCTTGTCCTGGACTCGCCACCACGCAGTCCAGGGCTCCGGCTTTACCTGCATTCTACTGGCCATGGGGACCCTCCGCCACTGGAGGAGCCTGGGAGGTGCCTGGCACATTTCATTTCTGACACGCACAGGCATTTATCCCTCAGTGACTTCGTCACCAGTGGTATAGAGCAGCGGTCTCCCTCCTGTTTAGCACACTGTTTGGAGGAAGACAATTTTTTGGGGGGTGAAGGTTGTGGCGGAGACGGCTTGTGGACGACGTAAGTGCACACCACTCATTCCGCACAACACACAACGAAGTGATCACGCGATGCTCCCGCTGCAGAATCTGTGGGACCGGAGCTTGTCTTCCTGCAGCTGGATGGTCCCATCTGGGGCTGGCGGGGAGGGCGTGGCCCGACCTCTCTGCTAAGGTGAATCTGTGCTGCAGCTGCTTCCCAGTCCTAGCATCACCGCCTCAGCTCCACCTCAGGTCATCAGAGGCACCAGAGTCTCCTGCGGCGTGTGCAGTCCAGACCCCTCACGTGTGTAGTCAGCGGTAGGATTTATGATCCTTTGAGAATCTAATACTGTCACTGATATGGTGGGAGGTGGAGCTCAGGCGGCCATGCAAGTGGGACTTCACATGCTGGCATGCTGCTCCCCCTCTGCTGACTGGCCCAGGCCCAAGGATGCCACAGATGGGAACCAGTCTCTCTCTCCTGCCCTTGGCATCATGGGTACCGGGGGATGAGGGGCTGAGCCCAGGCCATCTTCCTGCTCTCGCCCTGTCCTGTGCCCTCTACGCACACCCCACACCTCACTGGGGTTCCCTGTCTTCCCGGTTCCACATCCTCCCTGCCCCTCCCCCTGCAGTGGATTCCGCCTGCCTCCGCGCCCACACCAGTCAGCAACATTCAGTCCGCCACTGGCCCTCACAGGGATCTCGCCACCCCCCTGTCCTGACCACTCTCTTCTTTGTAAAGTGCCACCTGGCATCCAGGGCTGAGCACTGTCCCCAGTGTCCCCTTCGCACTCCAGCTGCATTGGCGCGTTCAGCCTGATTCTCCGAGCACAAACGCTGTGGCTGCCCGACTCATCCTCCCATGATCCTTCTCTTCCTGCGGCCCCCAATGGCTTCTGTTGCATGCAGATGGACGCCTGCGGTATCAGTCACCTCCAGCTCACAGACCCCAGAGGAATCATGTCCACCTTTCCAGGACTACAGGCCCAGGAGCCCAGGGCCCTTCCCCGCCTCCCCACCATCAGGTCAGGTCTACTTTGCCTCTTCTACCCACCTCGCTCCCATCTGTCCACCCCCAGGCTCCCTCTGGCCGTATCCACCTTCGTCTGTCACCTGCCCCTCCACAATGGCCTCTCAATGTCCCCTCCTGACTCCCTGAGCCCAGCCCATGTGTGACGACAGGAGAGCCTCGCTGGCCCTCGCTGACTCTCTGTGCCCTCTCTATGCTCCCAGGGGCAAGCAAAAATCCTCTCCATGGCTGCCACACCACCGCTCCCGGCTCATGGCTCTCAGGCCCTGCCCCCACACCCGAGACACCGCGCTCCCAATCATGTGCTTTTTAGGCCCTGAACGTCTCAGCTGTGCTCCATCCGCTGCCCCGACCCCTGTGGACCACACGGGTCCCTGGGTGCACACTCCCTTCACAACAACAAACTTTCTCCAACACATCGATCCGAATAATTTCCCATGCATTTGTATACTGGATTGCATTCGCTCTTCCCTCCCGGGCTGGAGGCTCCCGGAGGTCTTGGGCCCGGTGTTTACTTTTCCCGGTTGCTCTCTTAGCACCTAGCTCAGTACACAGCCTTCAATAAATATTCATTAACGGGAGGCACGGCAGAATGGGCCCATCTCCATATCCACCGCGCCACACACCACTCGCACCACATAATGAGTGTTCCGTAAATATTTCTGAACTAGATTGAGTTCCAGCCAGTTTCCAGCAAGCCGGGGAGATACGGTATTTGCCGGGATGGAGTGGACCGACCGGCTCACCCTCTAGGGAGGCAAGGATGGCGCAGCTGGCCCACAGGATTCTCCCCCGTGTTAGGCATACACAGCAGGCAACTGTGTTGTGTCCTGCCAGCCAGAGCCAGGACCCGGGGTGCTAGCAGATGCCCCTCGGGCTTCAAGTCGGGCACAGGGCTAGCAGGTGGCTTAGCGAAGCCCTGCTCCGTTGGCCTGGATTGTTTACTTTGGGAATAACTTGCCTGGAGGAGAAATGCCTTATTTTCATATCTTAATCACTCACCCACGATCAAGGGGGAGGAAAAGAGCTAGGGGCGCAGCTGGTGGGGTGCTGGGAAGGCACACGCCTTATCGATAAGGTGCACGAGGCAGGTGCCACTATGGGCACTGGTCACCTGCCCTCCAGCTCATATGATCACTGTCCCCATGCTGAGGCAGGCTGCTCTGTCTCTGAGCTGCTGTGTCCCCTGACTGGAGGGCCACAGAAACCTCCTCCCTGGCCTGCCACACCAGGCTTAGGAGCCTGCTGTCTGGTGAAACTGTCCCCACCTCCAACCAACCACCTCCTGAGAGCTGTCTCCGAACCTTCTGTGGCCATCAAGCCAGCAGTCAGAAGAGTAGGCCTGGAGGGACACTGCTGAGGTCCTCAGCCAGCTCAGCCCCCGTCTGTGTGTCCACGAGTGAGTCAGTAAGCCCCTCCCTGTGTGCCTCTGTGACCCTATCTGTGAAACAGGGGCAATGACTCTACCCTCCATGGAGAGTTCAGGTTAGTTCCCGGCACAAAGCCACCTCCCTGAGGGGTCAGCTGCCTGTGTGCAGGTGGCTGGGATGACCAAACACCCGGGATAATCCTGGTGGCTTTCCCTTGACAGCCAGTGGCTTTTGCCTCACTCCCACTGGACCAATTGTGTCCAAGGAATTGCACAGTGCTCATGACACTATGACACAAACATGCGCTTTCCTTGGAGGGCAGAGGGTGAGTCTTCAAGGTGCCACTGACACCTCCAAACCATCCAGTGGGAAGTGACTCTCAGGTGGAAGTGTGCTCAAGTATGTGCACTGAAGCCCGGTGTGCCGCTGGGGATGGACGCCAGCTGTCAGCCCTGTCCTGGCCCAGGGGCTGCAGCCCACAAGTCACTCCCCTAATTCCCAGGCCAGTTTCACATGGAGATTTGGTCCGCCTGCCCAGGGGTTACAACGGCTGTCACTAAGTTACAATAAGTGAGAAGCAAGTAACTGCCCCCCAAACACACTGGTTTCTGTCATCATTTAAAAAACTGAAGCCAGATGTGGTGGCACATGTCTGTGATCTTAGCCACCCAGGAAGCTGAGGCAGAAGGATTAAAAGTTGGAGCTCATCCTGGGCAATTTAGCAAGACCTTGTCTCAAGACAAAACTTTAAGAGGGTCTGGGATGTAGCTCAGGAGTAAAGCACTTGCCTGGCATTCATGTGGCTCTGGTCCAATCCCCAGTGCTGCAAAAAAGGAGGAAGGGGAAAGGAAAAAGAAAGGGAGGAGGAGGAAGGGTGGTGAGGAGAGGGAAGGAGAAAGAGGGAAAGAAGAGAAAGAGAAGAGGACAATGGAGAACAAATTGGAGGATTTTCCAAAAGTGGGTCTGTGATTTCCTTCCACAGTGGCCTTGTGCTGGATTCACCACCTGCAGTGCCGGGCCTTGTCGGACCATGCATCTGTCTCCTCTGAGATCCTATGGGGCTGGAGTCCACCACTGTCCACTGTCCAGAGGGAGCTACTGCCCAGAACAGCGGGCACACATCAGTTGACTGCCATTTTGGTTCCCATGTCACCAACCTATCAATAAGAGTCTGAAAAAAAAACTGTCTGCCCTCAACATGAACAGACTATTTTCCTTGTCATCACCGCCTAAACAATACACTGTAACAACCACTTATGTAGCATGTGCATCGTGTTAAGTGTTGCGAGATCATGCAGAGCAGATGGGAGGGCCATGTGGGTTCCAATTAAATACTATCCGTTTTATACAAGAGGTGATCAAAATATATAATGAATATGTAAATTTTAAAATCATCCCAGTAAAAGATACATTGCCCTGAATTCCCCACTCAAAATACTCCTCGTTGCTTGGAACACACTCATCCCATCATTCCTGCCGCTTTCTGAGGTGGTTCTGAAAGTTCTCTTTCTCGAGTATCTTTATAAGATGTGCTTTTAAAAATGCAGTGAATACTGCTGCCAAGTGTCATCCAACAGAAAGGCAGGCTCACAAAAAACAAAACAAAACAAAACAAAAACAAAAACACGACAGTGTGTCTCGTTGCCTCACCCACCTCATTCACCAGATCTGGCTCTGAGTGACCTCTGGCTCTTCCAAAGTCGAAATCAACAGGAAAGGTCAACACTTCCCATTGACTCATGACCAAGGCAGCCATGAGAGTGCAGCTAAAGACACTCAGAAAGAGGACAACCAAGGATGCTTCAGAAAGGGGCAAGGATCATGTGATAAACATGCTTGAAGGAAGAGACATTAGGAGCAATGTGTCTTGTACTGTAATAGCGTTTTCAAATTTAAACTTTCACTGTACTTTTGAGTCACACCATACTTTTGAATCTATAAGGAGCTGCAGCATCCTCAAGTTGAGTGCAGAAGAAGTCTTAGAACCAGTCCCTGTGGACACTGTGCCTCACCCCAACTACTGATGGGTACCATTGCTTGTTTGAGACAGAGTCTCACTCTGAGATCCATTTTGGTCCTGAGCTCACTCTGCAGCCCAGGCTGGCCTCAAACACATAATCCTCCTGTCTCATTCTCCCAAGTGCTAGGATTAGAGGTGTGTACCACCATGCCCAGTTAGTATGGTGCTGGGGATCCAAACTCAGGGCCTTACCCTTCTAGGCAAGCACTTTAGCTACTGAGTTACACCCCTCTCACAATTGCTTGATCTTGATCTAAAATGCCCCCCAAATTCTCCCATAAAGAGGAGGGGCTTGGCTGGAGTCGGGGCACTGGGAACGTGGCCTGGAAGGGTGCCCTCTTATGCCCAGGCCCTCCCTTTGCTCCCATTTCCTGGTCCCCCTGCAGGAACGGCTTTTCTCCGCCATTCTGTTCTACCATGCCATTTCTGCCCGTCCACCATGGACAGAACCCATGACAATTGTGAGCCAAGGAAACCTCTCCTTGAAGTTGTGGGTATCAGGTATCATGTCCCAATAACAGGAAAGTGACTCAGTCATTAGTTTCACCCCAGAAACCCCCTGAATCCCCACCACAAGTCAGTCCTCACACTGGCCTGGAGTGGCCTGTGCCCAGGACAGAACAGTACTCCTCCATGCTCAGAGAGCATGGGAGAGATTCCACTCTGGGCCAAGGTCCCTTCCACCCAGGAGGGCCAGGATGAAGCTGGGTGCCATGAGCTCCCCTTATGTCCCACACCACGGCACAGCCTGGTGCACAACAGGCGACAGTGTTTGCTACACTGAGCCTCACTAAAAACTGTTCTGTCTCCTCACTGACACATGCATTTAACGAAGCCCTTGAGCCTTTTTCTCTATCCCTCTACCCTCTTACCAAGAAAACACTGAATCTAGAGCCAATTGGGAAGTCACATGCCCAGTCCCTGCAGGAAAAATGCTCAGTGCGGTAATCCTGGGAGAAAAGCTGTTCTGGACATGGCAAATGTGGGATCCATGGTAGGAAAAGCAATCACTATGCACTTCAGAGACAGCCCGTTCCTCAACAGCAAAGACTCAGCCAAGAGGCTCAGTCCATGGTTGGCCGGCTCCATGGCAGAAACAGCAGGGTGGCCGGGCCTGGTGAAGGGCAGCTGCTCAGCCCACAGCAGCCAGGAAGCAGAGACAGACGGGAAGGCCGGGAAGGCGGGGAACAAGAACACACCACACCCTGTGACCCACCTCCCCCAACAGTGAATTTGGGGACAGCCCCGGGAGCAGATGAATCTACGGTACAGTACAGTGTCTCTGAGTTGACCAGACTTTGAGGGGAACATTTTAGACCTAACACATAGCACAGCTGCAGCACCCCCAAAGATGAGCCAGGGCACAGTCGGAGGATGTGCTGTGTCCAGACAAGCGTGAGCTCCAGACCTGAGGCTAGCGCAAGAGCACAGAGGTGGAGGAGCAGGAAGAAAACTACACAAAACCAATCAGGGAGGGCACTCGGGAGTGGCCAGTGAGGAAGGGTGGTGCGGCCACTGTGAAAGGAAGGCGTGGCCAGTGTAAATGGAAGGCGTGGCCAGAGCGGAAGGGAGGAGTGGTTGGCAGGAAGGGGAGGCAAGGTCAAGGAGAGGGTGAGGCATGACCAATGACCTCCAGATCTGCATGCAGGGTGCAGGGGCAGGAACATCCCCTTAAACATGCCCCGCAGGGCAAGAATCCTGGGAGAAAGAAGAGCAATTTGTGGGTTGGTGGTTCGCTGGCCAGGTGTACCTTGTACTACCCAATCTTGTGTAGATATTTTCCCCTGTAAGTTGGATTGTTGACTCACATGAGAGAGACAGGTGAACTTACCAGAAACGCTGGCCAAGAGACTGCAGCAGCCACATCATGGAACAGGATGTCTAGATGCCAGAGACGATGTGAAAAGCACTCCACATCGTTCACGATGAGAAACAGAAATGAAGACCACGGTGTCACTACAAGGTCACTACACGTGTACCTGGCATCTAAAACTGAGTGGCCGTCATCAGTCATTAGCAGGATGTGGAGCCGAGACTCCTTTGCTATGACCGGGGAGGAAACTGGTGCAATTGCCATAGAGCCCTGAGCACAGGTGAGGACCCTACAACCTAGTGATCTCACCCTTAGGCAATAACCACTGAAGGGTAACCTATCGGCACCAAATCAGAATAAGAATATCGTTGAGCGTAGTCATACAACAGCACGTGACGATACTACACATCGGCAAGCTGAAGCCACGGGCAGCAACGTGAGCGAACATTACAGACTGTGTGAAGGAAAGAAAGCCAGTCACGAAATAACACGCGTGTGATTCTTCTTGTCTTTAGGGTCCTAAACAAGCCACGCTGATGCACGGTGTCAGGACACATGATGAGGATGACGCCCGAAGGAAGACGGTAGGTGGAGTTATGAGGATGGCTTCTCCACCACTGGTCTGTTCTTTAATTGGTCTCATCACATGGGTATGCGGGCTTCCAGAGAACATGTCATACTTTATACTTATGCCTTCTGTACTTTTATATATCTAATACTTCAATTAAAAAGTTAAAATTATTATATATAGTCAGTCATAACGCTATATAAAATGCTTAGCAACCTGGCAAACAGTGAACTTCCTTAACCTGCGCATAGTTAATTCCCAAACCTACCACCACTCTTCCTGTCAGATGTGGGCAACATTCCCACCAAAGTCAGAAATGAGATAAGGACACCTTCTGTGACGGATGCTGTCCAGCAACTCAACATCTTGGAGGAAATAGGCAAGGACTAGAGTGGACAGCCGCCTCGGCCTTTGAGAAATCGGAGGGGATGATAAACATTTCTGGAAAGGCGCAACCTCATGAGAATCGAGAAGTGCAATTTAAGGACTACATAATAAATACATGAGATACTGCTTCACCTTATGGGCACCAAAAAAAAGTAAAATGATGGCTAAGTACAGGGGGAAAAAAACTATCAAAAACTGCAGGTGGAAATGCAAATTACCCATCACGGGAGGAACTGGACCAAGAGTTTGTCCGTTTCATTACAGGCACACCCTGAAACCCAGCAACCCCTCCTCCTCCCTGTGTGTCCTGAGGTAAGTGCTCTAAAGTGACTCCCATGGCTGTGCACAAGGAAACGCGCATCCTCCATCCATCAGAGACTGACTCAATAAATGATGGGCTCGTCACGGGGAACCGCAGAGTGGCGAAATGAAATGGACTGCGCCCTGCAGTGAACATGAAAACTATTGGCAAGTGAGAAAAAACAAGATGCAAATCGATCCAAGTTTATTTGCTACAGTTTTTGAAGTAGGATATTTTGCTCTGGGCTACATAACATTGAAGAGAAGAATAAAGTCTTACACAGTCATATCTGTGGAAAATCTGGAGACGAAGTAGCAGATGAAGGGCCTCGGCTGTATTTAATATTTCATTTCTTCGATGGGAGGGGTGAGTACCCTGACATGGATGCCATTATTTCTGTATCTATCTGTACGTTTGATGTGTCTCAATAATAAATATTTGAAAAAGCACCGTATTTATGGATCCTCGGATTCATGAAGGACTGCAGACACATCCTTTACAAATGGCCCCTGGCTTTGTGGCATATCAGATTGCTTCCCTGAGGCACGCTGATCACTCAGTAGATACTGGTCTCTGGACAAGTGCTTCTGTTAGTCCGTGTTCCATCACTACAGCAAAATACCTGAGGTAGACAACTTATAAATTTTAAAAAAGGATTGTTTTGGCTCATAGTTTTGGAGGCTTCACTATCAGGTGCATGATCTACCGGGCCTGCTGCTTTGGGCCTATGCTAAGGCAGCATATCATAGAGGAAATGCAGAGGATCCCACGGCAAAACTAAGCTGCCCACCTCACCAGCAGGAATGGAAAAGGAGGAAGAGGATGGGGCACAGGGTCCCCAATCTCCTTCAAGCATCCTTCAAACCTCTTCAAGGATAACCCCCCATGACCTAAAGATGCCCCACTAGGCCCCACCTCTTAAAGGTTCCACTGCTTTCCAACAGCAGCACCCTGGGGACCAAGCCTCCAGCATGCAGCCTTTAGGGGACACACAAGATCAAAACCATAGTGTGTTCACAGGACAATGGTAGAAAATAATAGTGTAAAGTGTCTGAGGTACACGACACAGCCACTGCATTTCTGACAACTACCAACCTGCTCCTTCCTCTAGAATCTGCCCTGTTTCCATTCCTCTCTGGATTTTCATGTTTCCTGTGTCACACGGGGTCCTTGGGTTCATATTACGTGACTGGGCTGGAGTCAAGCTCAGAGAGGATCCCACAGGAAAGCGAGGCAGTGAGGGAGGCCCAAGGGCCTTAGCCAAATGACAGGGGACAGAGAGGTCCCACGGTGTAGAGGGACCTGTCTTATTCAGCAAGAACACTGATCCTCTGGGAAGGTGTGTAGTTCCATAGGATTGCCATGACAAAGTACTATGGAGATAGTGGTTTAAATCAAGGGTTCCAAGACCACCATTGTGGTTTGGATCTGGAATGTACCCCAAAAGTCTCATGTATTTGAATGTTATAAATTGTCTCTGTAACCATACACCGTTGGGAGATTAAGGCCTAGTCTGGAGTGGTGGGTCACAAGCATGTAAATTAGATTATTGGCATGTAAGTTGGATTATAGGTGTGTAGTGGGGGCTTGCCACACCTTCCACACCTGGATCCTGCAGGGGCTGGTTACTGGGCTGAGACCCGGAAGGACATTTAAGCTGCTTCCTGCCTTCCTTGGACAACTAGTCTCTCGCCTTGACTTGGCTTCCTGTGTGTGATGTTGTGAGAAGCTGCCTTCACCTCTGTCCCTGCCATGTGCTTCCACTGCTGCCAGCTGCCCCTGAGTGGACTGTGACCTTCTGAAACTGTGAGCTAAAATAAAACCTTTCCTCCCCTAAATTTGTGGATGTTGGGTATTGAGTCACAGCAAAAAGAAGTAATTAAGACAACCGCCATCCAGTTAGGAACCGAGCTGCACAGAAGTGAGAGGCAGGCAGTGAGTAAACCATGCACACTTACAGCCACAGCCCGTCACTCTCATTGCCAGCTGAAGGCTGCCTCCTCGCAAATCAGCAGCAAGTGTCACTGTCCTCCATCACCCCTAAGTCCCCAGGTGGAACTGTGTAGTTGCAAAGAAGCAAGTTCAGGCCTCCACTGATGCGGTATTATGATGAGCTGCACAATCCTTCTGTTATATATTATAACGCAATTAACAACGGAGTACAATACGTGTAATGCACTTGAACCATCCCAGAACCCACGTCCATGGAAAAACCATCTTCCACGAAACTGCTCTCTGGTGCCAGGAAGGGTGGAGGCTCTGGCTTCAGTAACAGAATTCCCTTCTCATGGTTTGTTATGGTTTAGATCTAAAACGTACCCCCAGAATCTCAAGAGTGTTCAGACGGAGGGCTTCAGGAAGGCGACCAGATCGTGGAGGAGCACAGTGCTCATCAGTGCTCAGAGCTGCGTGTGCTGTAAGGAGGCGAGGCCTGATTCGAAGCCTGTCCTTGCAGGTGTGACCGGAAAGGGGACACTCGTGCCCCCAGCTCCTCCCGTCTCTCGACTTCCTGTCTGCCGGGGTCGAGCCACCTTTCTTCCCAGAGGCCCTTACACCACGTTGTTTCGGCTTTGGAGCCAACTGGCCAAGGACTGGATCTTCCGACAGCCACGAACCAAAACAAGCCTCTCCTGCTTTGAGCTGCGAGTGTCAGGTGTTTTATCTCAGAGACAAGAAAGTGACTGAAATACAGGTGCAGAGGGCAGCAGTCCGCGAGCCAGGCAGGGCCGGGTGGGTCCTCCAGAGGCTCTGCGGGAAATCTGGCCCGTTCCTCTCATTTAGCATCCAAAGGGTGCTGGTATCCGGGGGCATCCCTCGGCTGCAGAAGAACCACCTTCGTCTCCGGCTGCATCTTCTGGTCTTCTGTACATGTGTCTGCCTTCAGACCTTCCCCTTAGAGGGAGACACTGCTCATGCTGGCTCACCCGAACCGGTAAGGACTCTGCTTCCCAACACTGCCACACTCTGAAGTACTCAACATTAGGGCTGTGTCTTAGTTACTTTTAACTCAATACCCGACATCCATAGAATTAGGAGAGGGCCATGGTTTGGATCTGGAGTGTCCCCTAAAAGCCTCATGTTCCTATGGATATTGTGTAGGGTTGGGAGGAACCCTTCCTCCCAGTCTCTCTGTGCCACCATGCAGTGGAGATCTCTGTCCCTGGAAATTCGGTTCCAGGTCTAGCTATGGCCCCACCATGTGATTCCATCATTTTCCAGCCAATCACCCATGAATGGACTGAGACCTTCTGAAACTGTGAGCTGCAATAAATCTTTCCTCTCTACGTTGTAGATGTTGGGTATTAAATCACAGTGACAAGAAAGTAACTAAGACAGGACGGCAAGTTTTATTTTAGCTCATAGTTTCAGAAGGTCACAGTCTACTCGGAGGCGCTGGCAGCAGTGGAGGTTAATGGCAGAGGCAGAGGTGGAGGCAGCCAAGCCCTGTCAAGTCCCATCACCTCCCAGAGGAAGGCAGCAGCATATATATACTTCCAGGCCCTGTCCCAGTGATCTACCCCTTTCACGTGTGGAAGGCAGGGTAAGCCCCCACTACACTCCCATAATACAATCTACATGCCTGTAATCCATCCAACAGGCCAGGCCCCAGTCCCCCAATAGCACATGGTTCCATAGGCAATCTACAAATGCATGAGACTTTTGAGGGACATTCCAGATCCAAAACACAACCGGCTTCAACCTACGAGTTTGGATTTGGGGGACAAATTTCAATCCATAATAGACTCTCCAGCTAAGTTAGAGAACTTCTTTTGGTGAGGGTCTAGCACAGTCCCCTTACCTACATCACCGAAGTACCAGTCCATATTATTTATGACCTCCAAGATCTTGAAGAATAGAGACTATTTCTTGTTTGTCAGTGAATGTCCAGACCCGAATTCATAACCTGAAGCTATCTGGTAGAAATCATACAAATGATTTGTTAAATAAATCATGCCCTTGGGATTCTCTCTCTCTGGCAAGGCACGCTCCTGTCTCCCTCAGATCAACAGCAGGCCTCAGTATGCCTTCCTCTCCCACAGGCACACCACACCAGCCTCATCCCCTCCCCCCAGGAAAGATTCTGACTGACTGCTACATTTGGGATAAGGTTCAGTTATCCCCCAGAGGTTGTCAATGCTGGAAGCTTGGTCCCTAGCATTATGGCTTTGAAAGGCAGAGGGACCTTTAAGAGGTAGGGCCTGGTGGGAGATAACTAGGTCACTGGGGTCACCATGCTTGGATAAATGGCCACCTTGTTGGGTAAGTCAGGTCTCAAGGAACTGGACTTGTAACCACCAGAGCAGGCTGTTATATAGCAAGGCTACCCAGGTGCTCTGGTCCTTGTAAATGTTCCTATCATGTTATGACTCAGCATGGAACTGTCATCACCTAGTATGGCCACCCATGCTTGGACTTTCAGTCTTTAAAACTACAGGCCAAACCACAAATCTCTTTTCCTTATAAAATATGCATCCTTAGGTATTTTGTGATAGCAACACAAAGCAGACTAAGACACCAACACCAATAATTGATAACTAACCAGGCTCTCTTTCAGACTCTGGGGTACACTGTGCGTGGGCTATCCCCACAACAACCTTATTAGGTAGATACAATGATCTGCTGTTCATAAATGAGGAATCGAACACACAGTGACAGAGTAGCCTGCCCTGGTCACAAAGCTATAAGGTGATAGATATGTCAGGAGAAGGCCGAGGGGAAGCCTAGGCCCAGAAGAAATACACCATAAATAGTGTCACCACACATGCTATTGTCTGAGCCGGGACTCTACTGAAAATAAGTAGATACCAGCTAGGGGGATGCTGGGGGCGGGGGTGGGAGGGTGGGGAAGAAAGACAGTTCTGAGCAATCCTGGAAGCAAGGTGGCTCTACCAGGAACCACCTCTGGAATGAGTGAAGTCCAGCCTGCCTTCCTCAACATGTCACGAGAATAACTTTTCCCGGGCAAACATGAACAACAACATCTATTTAACCCAGAAGGGCACAGCAGACAGGCCAGGGTCATGACTGTACCACAATCCAACATGGTGAACCAATAAATGTATCGGAGGTTACCGTAGGAGCATGGCTGAAGAGTTACTTTCAGGGACACAGGTGAAGGATCTCTCCAGCAAAGTGAGTTGGGGTTGTCCCTTGAGTAAGACAAAAAAAAAAAAAAGAATGTTTCTTATGAGAAGCATTGGCTTTAAAAAGGAAGCATGCTCAAAATGTAAATCTACAATTCATAGAAGACGGGGATTTGAGTTGCAGTTTTATCACTGCAGCCTGTTACTCAGCCCCAGAGGGTGAAAATGCAAATTAAAGAAATGTTTTGAATTAAAAGGAGGAAAAATAGCTCTTTCAGAAGCGTAAGTCATTATGGTCTGTAATTGGGGTAGAAGACAGAATAAAATTTCCATTGTATCAAAGACGAAGATAAAGGAATAATTTCTATCGTTCCACTCTTGAAAAAAAACAGAAAAATAACCATTCCCATTGAACTTTCATACTCGCGACGGTCCTAATTACCCATCCCATTTTTGAGCCAAATGCCTTCCTTTTGGGCACTGACAAAGAAGTCATTTCGGTTTCTCTTTCTCTGTTCCCCCTCCTGCTGCCTCCTCCACTTCCTCCTCTACCTCCTCCCTCTCTTTCTGTCTCAGAGAAACAATGTCAAGGCATAAAGGCACAACTCCACGCAGATGCTTCATGCTGAAGAACAGTACGGCCCCTCCTGGGGTACACCCAAACCCCCACAATGAGAGCATTTCAGGACTGAAAGAAATCGTGCCCTGCTTTGATGCTCCTATGATGGTGCCTTTCTGGACAGAGGGCACCTTGTCTTGGTCCAGCCACCTCCCGTGGGTGCGACGATGGCTGTGTGACCTTCACCATGGCAGCCAAGGCCAGGGCCCAGGACTGTGAATCTGCCCTCGCCACATCTCAAATGTGTGGCCTCGGGGAAACAAGCAACCTCGCTGTGCCCTCAAGCAGAGGTACAAAGGGAGAACATCTCTAGTTTCTGCTTGACCTACTCAGTGTATTTCTTTAAGAACTGAGTTAGACAAGAACATTTAAGATCTAAAACTTCCCCAATATCCAGATTTCCGGCTTCTTCAGAAAACCGGTCATCTGGCCTCTGCTGACACAGGGACAGTTTGTGGAGCTGGGTCAAGCCGCTCTTGAGAGCACCGACACTTCTGAGTGGACAAGGCGGGAGGTCCTCTCATGCCTGTGATCACTGACTCCAGGGGGCAGCTGAGCTCGGGACCACCACATGCCCATCTCCGCACTCAGCTTACTCCTAGCCACTGTGTTCCCGAGCCATGCTCTCCTCCTGGGATGCTCTCCAGACCAACTTTACCCTGAAATCCCAAGGCCAGCTTCACAGGCCACCTGCACCACAGGGCCCTCCTCTACCTACCTGTTGTGGACCAGATCTGGCATGTCCCCCCAAAGCCTCATGTATTCGGATGTCATGGATTATCGATGGAACCATGTGCAGTTAGGAGACTGGGCCTGGTGAAGAAGGGTAGAACATGGGCATGTAGTGGAAGACAGGCATGTGGCAGGTGGTAGATTCTTGTGTTCTTGTTTTCATCCCTGGGACTATCCATTGCGATTGTCAACTTGATTAGACTCAGAGATGCCCAGCAGGCTGGTAAAACACACTTCTAGGCGTGTCTGAGCGGGTCATGGGGATGAGATCTTGGGGGCTGCCTTTGGTTCCTTGTTTTTCCCTCTCTGGTTCTCTTTCCAACCTGCCCTGCTTCCCAGCAGCCATGAAGTGAGCAGCTCCGCAGTCAGTCCCACACCCTCCTGCCACGAGGTCTGCCCTGCTGGGGTCAGTGAGGGAGCCAGCAGGCCACAGGCTGAAGCCCCTGAACCCATGAGCCAAGCTTAGCCTTTAAGTTGTGCATTTTGAAAGAAGGAACGTGACCAGTACATTCACACAGACACAACACACTCCACTCTTGTCCCTATATGTCATTCCTGAATGCTCTTCTGAGAAGCATTTACCACAGGTTTGGTCTACTAGCAGCTAGCTTCCAAGGTTTTTTAAAAATTTAATCTGAGAATATCTTAATTTTTCCTTCCTTTTTTGAAGATAGTTTTTCCAGATAACGAATTCTTGGCTGACAGTGTTTTCTCGCAGCGCTCTGAGTCTCACTCCGCTGCTTTCCGGCCTGTGTCTCTATGAGGGAATCAGCTCTTCTGACAGGGAGCCACTTCGCTCTCGCTGCTTTCTCTCGGCCTGACTTTGGCCAGGCTGGTTATTCTAGATGTGACCTCCTCACGACTGTCTCACTAGGCGTGCGCCGAGATCCCTAATCGTATCCATTAAAGTTTTCCATAGAATTTGTAATCTCTTTGGCGACTATTATCTTTAAATATCCTTTATCCCGTTCTCTCCTCTTCCTCTGCTCCCAGGGCTCCTGTTACGTGATTAGGATGCTGTCCAGACCCCCCTAGGTCTCTGGGACTATGTCCACTTCTCTTTGTTCCTTTCCTTTTCCGGTTTTCAAGCTGGATAACTGAAAGGACCAGGGTTATTTTTCCATTTACTGACTCTTGCTTCTGCTTGCTCTGGTCTGCTGCTGAGTTCCTCCAGTGAATTTTTCTTATAAGTCTATATACTAACTCAAGAACTTCTACTTGTTTCTTTTTCATTTTTTTTGTATTTCTTTAATGACATTCCTCGCTCAGAGAGATGCAATTCTCATTTTTTCCTCAGATGCAGTTTTCTTTAACTATCTGAGTATATTTTAAACACTCAATGTAAAGTCATTGCTGAGGAAGTCCAATCTCTGGACTTCTTGAAAGACAGTCCTATTTATTTATTCCCTGCATACTAGCTACACATTCTTTTTTAAATTTTTATTTATTCGTGTCTATTTTGTAAATGCACGAATTCCAGATTCTGTAACACATTAGAGTCATGGGGTTTGAAGAATCAGTGAGTGAGCATCTATGTGCACCCCTCTTTTCAGAGGTTCACCCCTTTCCTAGGTGACCACTGACTCTCTTTCTCCCCTGTCATTCATTTGGGGGCCTTTTATGTCACTATTTTGTGCATTTCATAAGAGAGAGACGCCTGTCTATAGTCTGTCTTTTGTGCTTGGCCCATTTCACTGAGCATTATTGACTCAAGGTAACCCCATATTCCTTCGAAAGCTTTATACTAAGAAATAAAATCAACATACCAAAAAGACACATGCATATTCATGTTTATAGCACCACAATTCATGATAGCCAGATACTGTAAACAACCCACCCACCCATCAACCTACCCATCAGTAGAGGAATGGTTAAAAACAACGTGATATTTACACACATTCTTAATTATTTGAATAATTATTTTGCTCTTGTCGGAACCTAATTTTTTTTTAAACACTACCATGAGGCAACACTGAAGATCACAGCCTCTGCTGTCCCTACAGCTTGCTGCTGCCCTTGGTGGTACCGGAGATTGTTTATTAGTTTAATGAGTTTCCCATCTAAATCTGTGGACTCCCTTGCTTTATCATGTGGCCATTGAAAGCCTCTGGCCCATTAGCTCAATGAGCCCATTAGCTAACGGTTGAAAATAAGATATCCCTAAACTCATGGGGCCAGAAAAACCCCCCAGTCTTTGCCAAAGCAACTCTGTGTGCATATGCATGGAGGGGGAAGTGTGTGTGCATGTGTGTATGCATGTGTTGGGGCGCCCCTTCAAATGTCCAGCCGGAGAGCTGATAGCTCTACTTTAGCCCTCGCTTGCTGCTGACCCAGATCCTGGCTAGACAGAGGTGAGGGCGTGCGGCTTTCCCAAGGCCCGCTGGAGCACCCCTGTGGTTCGGCTCCAGAATGTCCCCCAAAAGTCTCATGAATTTGGATGTAATGGATTATCTATAGAACCATGTACTGTTGGGAGATTGGGGTCTGGTCTGGAGAGATGGATTACAGGCATGTAGTGGGGGCTGACCACACCTTCCACACCTGGATGGGACACGACACTGAGGCCGGACCCAAAAGGGGCAGATCACTGGGGCATGACCTGGAAAGATACAAATGCTGCTACCTTCCCTTGGGAGGAAATCGGACTTGGCAGGACTCGGCTTCCTGTCTGTGATGTCGTGAGAAGCTGCCTCCACCTCTGCCTCTGCTACATGCTTCCACTGTTGCCGGCCACCCCCAAGTTGACTGTGACCCTCTGAAACTGTGAGCTAAAATAAACCTTTCCTCCCCTGAATATGTGGGTGGTGGGTATTGAGTTACAGAAATAAAAAGGTAACAAGCACATATTTGGCTCTTAGCATGTACAGGTCCTATAGATTTCTAGTTCATAGGATTTCCTGCTTCCCAACGTCTCATTCCCCAGCCCGTCTTCCTTTTTAGGCTATTACTAGCACCACCTGCCATCTGTCACCTCATCCAGCACTGATTAAGGCATCTGCCTGTGAATATTTCTAATAAGCCCAGCCTCATCCCCACAAGTAGCAACGGGTAATTTCCAACTCAAGAGAAATAAGGACAAGTCTTTCCAACCAGCCTTCTTTCAATGAGCTGATGGACATGCCTGATAATTGCAATGCTTTGTGAATAAAGTCCGTTCTAGTCCCTCTAGCACAGAAATGTGAGCTGCTGCTGTTTGCCAGGTGACTGCCCAGCGAGGAGCTTGTCTTTGTTACTTCTTGTTGCTGGGACATGATGCCTGATGCTCACAACTTAAGGGAGGAAATGTTTACTTTAGTTCCCAGTTTCTGAAGGTCTCAGCTCGCTCATTATTTTGCCTGCAATGCTGGCAGGGCATGACTGACGGCCTAGTCTGAGAGACACCGCTCAGGGCATGCAAAGACAGGACGAGAGAGTGAAGCGCAGAGCTGGTGAGGCTGTCACGTGCCTCCAGGTCACGCGCCAGGGATCCTTTCCTTCCAACCAGACCCCACCTCTTTGCAGCACAGGAAATCAGTGTGTAACTCCCGCGACTGAATCACTTTTCAAACACGAAGTTTTGGCGAACAATCCAGATTCAAATCATAACAGACCTAAAATATCACAGAGCTCAACGCTCTTGGTTCGGCTGCTTCTTGAACAAGTATCCCTTGGGTTGTCTCAGTCTCTGGCCCATTTCCCAAGTTTCAAAAGTCAATTGTTCCTGGCATGTTTTGCCAGTTTTTTCATTGCTTGTATGGAGGAGTGGAATTTCAGAGATCTTTGCCATTTCCACCGCTACCCTGTTGGAGTCAGCTCTGAACATGGCGAGCACACACTTCAACTCCACTGTGTCCTTCCCAAGAAATATCTACACTTCGCTTCCACTGTGTGTTCTCCCGGGGAAGACTACTAGCGTGACGTTCTGTCATGCGATACTTGTGGCACGGCACTTAAACAAGCCAAACATGTTTCCTTGGTGCTTTATTTCTGAGAACCCTCAGGCTGCTAGCCTGTCAATTCTGTGCAGCTTCCCCAGTAGGACAGAGTATAAAATCAATGACAGCAGGTAATTTGGGGCCAGACGCAGAGCTGCAGACATGGCATGTGTGGCTGCATCTAATAGGCATGCTACCATACAATCAGGGAGCATCTAAGCAAGCTGTCTCAGCTAGTAATTAATCAGACTTGGGAATTTAATCAACACGCAGCCTTTGCCCCAAGGCAAGACCTATCCCGCGGGACTTTCTGACTTGATCTGACCAGAGAAACGCTGGTTCACAGAGAATGTTCTGTGTTAATGTGTCTCAGGGCACATTCAGGAAAATGCCAAGCTACAGCACAGGTAATAACTGAAGAGACAATTTATGCTTTCCTGCATGCTTTTACTGCCATAAATCATGCCACCGGCCCTTGCTACAACATTAAATACTGATTGAAGAATGGGACATGGAATCCTTCGGCCTATAGATTTTCAATACAGAAGAGCTTCTGCACTTTGATGTGTCTTCTGATTTAGGAACTAAATTCTGTCTTTAAAAAGAAAATACAGTAAGATTTTACCCTGAGGCAGAATTTAACAACGTAATTTTAATTTATGAAACTGCTGAGAATGTCAGTGGACAATGCTGGTATTTCAGATTTATCCTCCTGAATGTTTATAGGTTTTTTTTTTTTTCCAACAAAGAAGCGAACTTGTTCTTGGCACAGAAAATATTGCAGAAAAAAAAAATCTTCTCAAAAATGTGTAAAGAAACAGATTTTTTAAAAAAACTATACTTAAATTCTCTACTCAGAGACAATTTCTGTCACTGTATCTTTTTTCCAGAATTTTCACTGTTTTATTTTCATCCTTCCATTTCTGCCATGAACTTAATTTTTGTTATAATTTTTATACCATGTTAAACTTCATGACCACCATTTTCATGCCTTCGAAATATCCAACACAGGCAAATATCATCATGTATTGAACGTTTTCACTTCTACTGACTATTTAGATTGTTTCCAGATGTTCTCTGCATAGAATGCTGAGCTAAATACCCGCAGGCAATACCCAAAGAGCTAACATGTTTTGTAACACAGAAAGTGGTCCAGGCAGCAGGCACACGGTGGCACAGAGACAGAGATGGCAGGTGACGATGCTCCAACATGGCAGCCACTTCTCCAACACAGAAGTCAAAACAGAATAAAGGTGATAGAGGAGACGCTGAAGGACTCTGCCTGCTTCACCATGCTAGTTAGCTTCGTGTCACCATGACGAAATGATGGAGGTAAACAACTTAGGAAAGGTTTGCTTTGGCCCGTGGAGTTTTCGTCCATGGGCATCAGGCTCACTGTCTCGGTATCCACAGTGAGGCAGAAACGTCAGGGCGAAAGTGAACAGAGGAGGGAGCCGCTCACCTCACAGCAGCAGGAAGCCAAGAGGGAGAGAAGGGGCCAGGGACAAGATGTCGTCCCCAGGGTCATGCCACCACAATTCACCCTCTCCACCGAGGCCCCACCTCCTTCCCCCTTCACCTCCCAGTGACGCCATCAGCTGAGGAACTCGCCATCACTGGACTGGGGGGCTGACCCGTGAGGTGACCTTGACGCCCTCGTGGCCCAACCACATCCCGAAAAGCTCATCAGCTAGCAGTCAAATACTTGGCACCCAAGTTGGGAAGGGGACATTTCAAATCCAAACTTCACTCACGTTCTCCAAAGCAAATTACTTCTAAAATATAAGACCTCCAAGAAAACCCCAAAGATACAGGCCCCCATGCCTAGCGGGGCACAGTGACATGCACATTCATGTGGAGAGAAACAGAAAGAAAAACAAAGGTAAGTAAAGAGGAGGAATGCATGTGAGAAACAGCAGAACAGACGCCATCTGCTCCTTTCCTATTCAAGTGCAGGTGACTGTCTCTGAATGTGGTGCATGCTGAGGGCACATTTAGTCCTTTGTAGTTTTAAGCACCAGTGAGGTCTACATCCACTCAGGGACAATGCACTCATTGTCAGTGCCTGCCGAAGGAGCTGTCTGCGCTCCATCCGTTTTAATCATTCTGATGCAGTAGATACAGTGGAATACTACGCAGTCATAAAGACAGACAGATACCAAGCATTTGAATGAAAACGGGGCCACCTACAGTCAAAAATCCTCAGTGAAATGGACCAAACACAGAAGACTAACTATAGACGGGCATCCCTGTTAGGAAATGCACAAAAATAATAACATAAAGGGGCCCCAGTATGAATGGCAGGGTAGAAAGAGAGGCAATGGTCAGAAAGGAAAGGGGTGAACCTCTGAAAAAGGGGTGGACATTGACGCTCACTAATTCCCACAACCTCATGGTTCTAATGTGTTCCAGAATTTGGAATTCTCGTATTTACAAAAAAAAGTTAAATTTTATGTCATGTGAATTTTTTTATCAAAAAATGTAGATATAAAGACAACTGATGCATGCAGAAAAACTGGCTCAAAAATGGAGTGACTTCCTCCCGAGGAGTCTCCCCAATGAGGGACTGAACCAGTGCCCGAAGTAAAACCCTGCCCAGAGCCTGTGTCCTCCTTCCACAACATCAAGTGGATTCTCTGGAACACACTCTAGAAAATGAGATGAAAACACCTCAGAAAGCACTTGAAGCAAAGAGAACCGCGATTTCTAACTACATCCTGAGGAGGAACTACTAAGTGAAGCCGGCTTTTAGCCATCTCCAGGGCTCTCCATGGAAATTCTTAAAGTTAACAAAATGTCAGAGGCTTAAAGCTCTCAAGCCCTGCTCCTTCTGAAAACGTAGTTCAAGAAAATTATCTGCAAAATAGACGGCGACATACACAAGTCTCCTCACCCTAGTGTCACTCAGAACGGCTAACACGACGGAAACAACACTGGCCGGCCCATGATACGAGCCGCAGCACACTCGACTCCTGGAAAACCTGGCATTACACAAGTTCCTACACGCAGAGCGCACATCAGTCATGAGCGATATTTTGCTGGGATCATTTTGGCTCTGTCACTGGTAAAAATGGCACTGAATAGACCACACTAAGTGTAACATGCACCAGCAACTCACTTCGTACATACTCTATGAAAACTGGCACGTCACGCAGTGTTCCAGTTGTTAACTGCACAGAGAGAGACACGGCAAGTAGCGTGCCTGCTCCTGCGAAGCTGACCAACCAGGAGCAGGCTGAACAAGGATGGAGAAAGCGGCCCCTGGGCACCAGAGCAGACAGCACAGCCCGAACAGAGGACACACCTGCCCTCTCTCCTCCTTGACCTATTCCCCTCAGGGACCCAGCTCTCCACAGGAACTCAAGAAGGACAAAAAATAAAATCACCACCCAGGACAATTTTACAATGAGGGAATAAAGATTCCCCTTTTGACCTGGACTTCATCAGAGGAAAAACAAAAGTCCGAGTATCTCATGATACCACGATCACCTCCTGCAGCGGCAGCCACTGTGCCGAGGGCCAAGCTTTACTGAGCTTGCTGTCATTATTATCTTGCATCCTGTAATTACCCTGTGCACCGTTGACTCACTTAGCATTCAGCATCTTTTTAGCATATTTTCCACAGCATTAGCTGATAGGATGGAAAGGCAAATTAGGTCAACACAGATAAGCCTTACGTATATGGAGCATTTACTAGTCAATGAGGGGAAAAGTACTGGGTAAAGAGAAAATACTCGTCAATACTCCAAAGTAACACTGTGACTCATAAGATATTTTAAGGGCTCCTACGGTTTGGCACAGTAATTTTGCTCTGAGGAATTAATAACCATAAGAAAATGACTCTGGATGCCGAGGGAATAAATTGTAAACAAACATGATCAATTTGGCAACATTTATAAGAATAAGGAATTAGAGTATGCTAAATGCCCTAAAATAGGAAACAAATGGAAGTACGTTTTCACAATGAATAACACGTAATTATTGCAATATTAGCATTTATCCACTGTTTCTGTGGACTGGATCGCTTGTCTTTCTCCCTCAGTCCCCACAGCTGTACTACAGCAGGGGTCCCTGGAAGGACCAGGCCCTAGGGACAGATAAGCGGCCAGCCGGAAGCGGGCAGGATGAAGCTCCGCCTCCTGTCGGCACGCTCCTATTAGGTTCAAAAGCTACTGCTGATTGACAAGAGGCGGAACTTCCCTCCCTGCTTCCCTCCTGCTGCTGTTCACCATTTCAAAGTTACTCTCCAAAATCTACGCCAAAAAAAAAAAAAAGTGCCCCTTACACATTGCCCTTGGGAGAAGGTCTTCAATTAAACTGCTCCCAGGTGTGAAAAAGGTTGGGGGCCACTGTACTACACGCTCACTTGGATCATGGGTCCTCCTGGTCACCACGGTCGGCTTCCTTTGACACCTCAACTTTGGGTGTGACTTCAGCTGATGGGACTCAACTTCGGATGTGACTTCAGCCAATAAGAAAGTAAACACCAAGATGCAAGCAGGGGTGTGGGATGAGTCTGTACTGCCCAGAGGAGAGACATAACAATAAATATTTATTGAAAGAATGAGACTACGTGACATTGATAAGCAAAATGTGGGATGAAAATTGTAGCGTGAAGAAGAAAACAAAAACTTGGCTTAAGAATCCCAAAATGCTAAGAAATCCATCAAAATGATGATTTTTGGCAACTCTGTCAAGCTCACAAATTTTTTTCCATTTTTTTCTGTCATAAAAATGCATTAATATTGAAATGAACTGAAACTCCACATCAGAACTGAATTTGAGTAACACTAAATTTATCTCAGGAGAAACTAGTCTTATGAGGTGAACACAGGACATAATTGCTGAGGTAAGAGTCTAATTAGGCATATCCTTTAAAAATTAAAAACACTACAGAAAAATAATATGCAAACATTTACCATGCGCTTTTCACAGGGGGTACACAAAAATGTGCATAAAAGTTGTATTATCTGGGAACTGATGTCATAGACATTAATGAGACCTTCAAGCTCCGTTTCACATCTGTTAAATTAAGAAAACAAATCAGGCCTGGGGACATTATCTCAGTGGTTGGGGCGTGTGCTTAGCAAGTGCAAGGTCCTGGGTTCAGGACCAGCACCAGCACCACATACAAATTAGCCAGGCATGGTGGCACACATCTGTGATCCCAGCAATCAGGAGGCTGAGGCAGGAGGACTGCCATGAGTTGGAGGCAAGCCTGGGCTCTGCCATAAGTTGGAGGCAAGCCTGGGCTATGTGGTTTGGATCTGAAATGTCACCCAAAAGCTTCATATGCCTATGAATACCACTGGGAGGTGGGGCCTGGCCAGAAGGCGTGAGGGCTTGGTCTTGACGTGCAGGGGTGTGCGCTGGTTCTGCCCTTCCTCCTAGACATGGCTGTGTTCCACCATGCTGTGAGGAGCTCCGGCACCAGCTCTGGCTTGGACCAACCGTGTGATTCCACCATGCTCCAGCTCCCAATTCTGAATATACTCTGAGATAAATACATCTTCCCTCCCTTCAAGAAGATCTCAGGTTTCCATCCCAGCAACAAATAAGTAACTAAATCAGAAATGGGACCAGGAAACGGATTGCTGCTGTGACTTCACCTGACCATGTGGTTTGGAAGCCTTTGTAACTGGTTTGTGAGAGAAGTTTGGAGAGGTTGGAGGATACCTGCGGGAGGACTTGAGGGGCTCTGAACCAGGCTTAATGACAGATTCTGGTCGGAGCTCAGATGACCAGAATGCTGATAGAAGTATGGACTGGAGAGGCCAGGCACGTGAAGTTTCAGACAGGAAGGAAAACTATATTGACAAGTGTCTAAGAACCTCACATGCTACGCTTTGGTGGAAAGTTTGTCAACATTTTCCTCTGTCCAGAGACTTTGCCTGAAACTGAGGTTAAGAGTGCTGGACTACTTAATCTGGTAGAGGAAATCTCAAGGCAGACTGATGTCCAGGCTGCCACAAAGTTACTGTTTGTAGCTTTTAGCCCGCTCTATGGAGAATGGCAGGAAAAAAATGGCAAGGAAAAATGCTATGAAAAGTTTGCAGTGCCAAACTGAAAGTGCCTACAGTGGCAAAGCAGATGAGTACAGGCGAATTAAAGAGATTAGCATTAAAAAGAAGCCAAGTACTTAAAACCAGGACTATAAGAGAGACGCTTTGAGATATCAACAATACCCCACCTTTTACCAACTCAACTCAAGGGCAGAGAGGCAAATAACTTTGCTCTGAGAAGTATACCCCAGGACATCCTGTAGTGCCAAAGAGACAGCCACCTGGAGTTGAGCCATCTAAGAACTCAGAGATTTTGACAGTTTGTCTAAGGGGGTCAGGATACTGCTCAAGCCAGTGGGGGATCTTGGTGATGTCCCCACGGTCCTGACTTTACAGGCTTGCAGAGTGCAAGAGTTTTAGGTCACGGGAGCTTCCACCCAGATTTCAGAGGAAGGCCTTGGAGGCCAAGCAGTGTTCCCTGAGGGGGCAATGTGTGAAGTTATAAAGGAGAAGACTAAGGTTCAGGGGAGACCCCAACATTTGAAGAAGCTGGGAGCATGGACCATCCCAAGGAAGGGTACAGGGGGAGGCTAACCCAAAGGAGAGAAGATGGAAGTTACAGCTAGAGTCAACACGGTAGGTGCAGGGCCACCCTTAGGAGCCCCTTCTTGGTACAATTTACCCCAGGTGCTGGACAAAGACCAACAGGATCTAACCACTGCCCCGCTGGGTTTAGAATTTACCCTGGTCCAATTGTTTTATATCCTCCTATTTCTCCTTTTTGGAATGGGAATATTTACCCTGTGCCATTGTATGTTGGACATGACTAACTCTTTCACAGGAGCTCGTGGCTGAGATTTTGCCTTGCGTCTCAGAGGAGACTTCAGACTGGACTTTTCAGCAATCTGGAGCTCTCAGAGAAGGACTGAATGCACTTCTGCATTGCACATATGGAGGTGGGCATGCATCTTTTGAGGGCCAGGGTAGAATGTTGTGGTTTGGATCTGAAATGTCCCCCAAAAGCCTCATGTACCTATGGACACTGTGTTCTGTTGGGCAGAGGGGGCTGATCGCCCTTCCTCCTAGACCTGGCTGTGTTCTGCCTGGCTGGGAGGAGTTCTGGCTCTGGTTCTCACTCTAGCTCTGGCCCCACCATGTGATTTTACTGCTTTCCAGCTGCCCAATTGTGAACATACTGTGACCTTCTGAAACTGCAAGCTAAGATGAATCTTTCCTCCCTAAAGTTGTGGATTTTGTCTCAGCAACGTAGAAAGTAATTAAGACAGCTACATAGTGAGTTCAGGACTAGCATGGACTATGTAGTGAGAAATTATCTCAAAAAAATCAAAATGCCAACACTTTTTTAAAAGAGTAATTATGACAGACTTATTATACTTGTGCTGTGTCAGTGGCAATGAAACTTAAGACAAATTTTTGGGGGCTGGGGGAATGGCACAGCAGTTAAAGCACTTGCCTTGCAAGCACAAGACCCTGAGTTCGATTCCCCAGCATCACATAAGCCAGGTGTGGTGGTGCACACCTATAATCCCAGCACTCAGGAGACTGAAGCAGGAGGATTGCCGTGAGTCCAAGGCCAGCCTGGGCTACTTCAGTGAGTTCAGGACCAGCCTGGGCCACAGAGTGAAATCCTGTCTCAAAAAAAATAGACAAATGTTTTGAAATGCTTATGATTTATAAGCTATAACAACATGCACACCTTTAATTCTAATAATTGCATAGTCAGCGTTGACCATAAATTTATATCTGATCTATTCTCCATTGGAAACAGATAAAGGGATCCAGGAAGAAAGACAGCAGGGATCCCCTGCAGGGTAAGCAGAGGGAGAAGCCAGGGAGCAAACCCACCCGCCAACCCACATCCCAGGGCCCCTGAGCCATTCTGTCTTATTCACTCATCAAGAAAAATAATCATGAATTGTGGTTTTGGTTTTCCTCCTTACCCTTCACATCTCAGAAATGAAAGGAACTGGTAAAAAAAAAAAATACAAGTGTTGTAAGATTCAAAACCACAGCCTAAGACCATGATACCCCAGGAAGACCAGAAACATTTGTTTTCTGGAAGAAATATGAAACCAATGCAAATCACTTTCAAATCCAAACTGGAAGCCAGCCCAGTTCCGGGTAACACACGAAAGGTATGCTCTACTGAGTTTCTCTGATTCTCTCAGAAGATTGATGGGGTGATTATACTCTGGAGAGGAGGTTAAGAAGCTGTGTTGGGACTTATTAAATGTGACATGAAGTGACGTTTCGATTTTGTTGGAAAAGTGTGCTTTAAAATCATTATATTTTTAATGGAATTTATGAATTTTTTATACCACTTAAGTGATCGGCTGAGAAATTTGCTGTGACACAATTTTGGTGCACTTGATAAGCTGTTTGTCTACAAGTGGGGAATCACTGACTTGCGCAGGATCAGGGGCCAGATGATGACAGAGCCTACCCAGGGGTGTTAACACACGCTGTGTGGTCACAACAAGACCTGTGCATGCGCTCACACACACACACACACACACACACACACACACATTCAGTAGCATGAGAATCTGTGACCCTTCTTCCTTTTTTGTATAATTTTACAATGTCTTCCAGCCACCGATATTTTTAGTATTTTAATAATACACATTTGTGATACACAGTAATAACATTTGCTTTGGGGAACTAGTACAAATGCATCATATCTCGATGATTTTCCCCATTTTATTGAAATGTATATATGTGATACATAATGTTTACATTGAACTTGCATTTCTGTGCATGTGTATCACGTCTTGACCGTTTTTGACCCCTTCTCTTCCCTACCCTACCATCTCCTCCTACCCCAATCCTCTTCCCCATCTACCTCTCTGTTTCCTGTCATCTTTCTGTTACTATACTCTCTACACTGTTTATATTTTGGGCTGTTCACCTAAGAGATACCGTACCTCCTCTTTGTGGTACTGGTGATGGAATCCAGGGCCTCTTCACTGAGCTGCATTCCCAGCCCATTTTTGATTTTCAACTGTTGGGACAGGGTCTTGTTAAGCTGCTAAATGGCCGAGGCTGGGCTTGAACTTGTGATCCTCCTTTCTCAGCTCTCCAGAGTGCAGAATTAAAGGCCTGTGTCTCCAGGCCTGGTTATCAAGCAATTTCACCTACAGCGTCTGGTTTATTTTACTAACCATTATAGTCTCAAGATTCTTCCCTGCCGACCCGTCTTCAGTCTGCAGCTGACATGACTATTCATAACCAGCCCCCTGGTGGCCACATCCCAGATGAGAGCCATGAGCATCCCTTCCTCTCCGAGGACCAGAGTCAGCTTTGTGGGCACGCACACACTCAGGCACATGAAGCCCTGCACTTGGTTACAGCTGGTACTCAGCTTAACATTCCCCTGTTTCCATTTTACCTCTGAAATTTTACCTCGAAAGCTTTACAATGGTGCAGGTGCAGGTGCAGAAGTGAGCTATGCCCTGTGCGCGTGTCTGCCATTGTCCTCCACCTTCATAAATGCGTGCATGTGCCAGGCTCCAGGAAAAGGAGCTCTGTGGACGCACGATGTGTGGAGGCCCAGGAGGAGCCAGAGGGAGCAAACAAGGCGAGTGGGGTTTGCCTCCACCTGAATGACCGACAGCAGTGACCCTAAGGGGCGGCCTTCTGGTCCAACGGGTGTTCTCTCTGGCTTCCAATGCAGCGCAAAGGCAGCAGGACTCTGAGAGACTGGAATGACCAAGGAACCCTACTGTACCCTACCCTTTCCATCTACCTCTGTTTCCAAATGTTACCTACTCACCAGGACACCCAATGATTCCTAATGACCTCACTTAAACCTGGTGACCTCTGTATCTTTAAACAAGGCCATATTCTGAGGAATAGTGTCACCAATGGGCTGAGGGTTCTTTTGCTCAATATGGATAGAAATCACAAATCAACAATGTGCAACTCTAATACCAGTGACTGTGGGCCTTGAGTTCCGGGGGCTCCAACCTGTGCTGTTAACAGCCTTGAGCTCTGAACAGCGGCACCTCTCTCGTCTTGATGTCAAAGCTCTTACTATGTTGTAGCTTTCAGTGTGACGGCTCCTGGTGGATCCCAGCCACCCATTTCAAATCTTCGACAGCCAATGCTCATAGGCCTGAAGCTCTTTAGCGCCCTCTGCTGCTTCCAGGGGCTCTCAGCAGGTCACTTCTGTTCTTTCAGACTCTGTAGCTGTCTGCTGCTCACTACCAGTTGCTGATGGTTACAGTTCTTTGCTGCTCTATCACCCTCTGCCCTCTTCAGGGATAAGAGCCTAAGTGCTAGCAGCTGTTTTCACTGCAACCCTATCACCTCACCGTACCTCGGATGCCGAATCATGAGTGGGCCAGAGCGCCACTTCAACCAAGTTTAACTGGGGGCCAGTGCTGCAGCATGGGGTGGGGACAGTGCACCAGAGGCAGCCTTTCTGGACTGGCCCAATGTTGTGAGAGAGCACGGCTTACAGAGAGGAGGAGCTAGCCACTCATGAACAGTCTCCCCCACTGACAGACCTTGTTGGGGACCTTGCTGTTCAGTATTGACAGAGACAGCAGGATCCCTGGAGACTGAAAAGGGCAGAGTCCTTTAGAATAGGCCTGTGTTACGAGCCTGCTGTGGCCAAAGCACACATCTTCCCGAGCAGCTGTAGGGAACCTAGGAGGGTCTCTGCTGTCACGGCAACAGTTGGGAGGAACTTTACAAGCAGCTGCTTGACTGGACAGTCTTCTGTGTTTCTACAAAAGGGCCGGATGCTTTAACGATGGTCCCTTAGGGTTTAAGGACTTGGGGAGGGGGGATCAGAAACTGGCTCTAGTCTCTACCAGACACAGCTTTCCGGCTGCTCCTCAGAGAGACAGCAGTACCCGGAGCAGCCAGAAAAAGACAAGGATGCCATGACTGTCAGCTGAGGTGGGGCTCGATCAGCACAGCCTAGAGGGCGCCACCAAAATCATCACAGCTGACAGGAAGTCCCTGGGAATCAATGCCCAGGCTACCCAGGAAGGTCAGGGGGCTCGGGGGAGGGACCAGGGGAGGAACCAAGGGAGAGACTGGGGGGCGGGGAATGGTGAAGGTATGGTGGGAGGGGGGAGTGGGACTAGGGCAAGGCTGCTGCAGCTGCCACCTTACCACAAGCCCTCTGGCTCTTGGAGGGAAAAGGACAGGGCTGCTCCTCATTTCCTCTGTCACCATGAGGGTCTGGGGCTTCAACGTCTGTCTCCCTTTTAAGGGACAATTCATCCTGCAGCAGCAGCATTCAGTCTTTTCTTTCCTCCCTTCAAGCACCTAACATGACAAGCATTTTCTAAAGGACAAATACTCTATGTCTAACCCTTGCTAAGCCGCTGGTCTCTCTAGGGTATGCCAAGAAACTTAGGGAGAAAAAGACCCAGGAACTCCTGGACAGTCAGCTTGACGGGCTTCGGCAGCATGCACCCGAGAGCACAGGACGGCTGCTCACACGGCCAGTCCCACGTGACATACGCGAACCAGGCTTCTGAGAACGAGCCGCCGCATCCTGACAGATGCAGTGAGGCCTCCGCAGAGACAGCTGGGGGCAGTGTCCCTCCAACACACCGCTTCCTGGGAGAATGGGAATGCGAGCCAGGCTTCTGGCAGCAGGACTGAAAGCTGGCTGTGAGGAAGTCGGAACCCTTCTCTTCTTCCGTGAACCAACAGCTTCCCCTCCCCTGACTTCTGTGCCTGTGGCTGCCCCTGGGTTGAGCCACGCATCCTGCGTGGTCTGCATGCGGGACCTCAGGATGATCTCCAAGCCCTAGCTGGCTCCTCCTCACAACAGCCACGTCACAGGGAGCTCCCATTCTCCAGAGAAGAAACAGGCTCAGGGAGGCTGAACAGTCGCCTCAAGGTGAGAGATGACAAGGAGAAGACATGATTTGCTCTGGTAGAGATCCCAACTGTCCCCCCAAAGCCTTGTGTGTCTGGAAGGTGACTGGATCATGGGGCCACTGAGCACACAGGTGGACTCGTCCGTGTTAGGAGGTGGGCCCCCGGTGGTGTGACCTGGAGGAGCGTCTTCTCGTCTGCAGCTCCTCCCTGCTTTCTCTTCGCTGCCTCGCTGTGACGTGTGGCGCACTGCGCTCTGCCCCTGCGGCCTTCCCGCACGCCGTTCCATCTTCCTTTTCCTGGAAGCCAGCTAACCATGAACTGAAACCATGAGCCAAAATGAACTCGTCTGCCTTTAAGCTGTGAGTGGGAGTTTGCTGAGAGTGGGACTTTGTTGTGCATGGGACTTGGTTGTGCGTGGGCTCTTGTTGAACGTGGGCCCTTCCGCCTTCCCAATTCTGCCTTGGAGCCAACTCACCCCTAGGAAACCATAAGCCAAATGATCCCCTCTTTCTTTAAGTTTTGTCCCACTTATGGGAGCGCTAAGATGGATTTCAGCTTAGCTCTCTATAATGCCAAGTGTTAGCTTTTAACCTCCACACTGTGACCTTTAGCTGCACATTTTAATTGTGTATAAAGCTTATAGTGGACTGTTACTGTCAGGCTAGCATTTTACAGATACTAACTCATTCATTATTCACCATTTATGAAATAAGTACTATTTAACCCCCATTTTATAGATGAGGAGACCAGAGCTTTCAGAAGTGAAGAAGATATTCACGATCATTTGTCTAGTAATAGCAGACCTGGCATTTGACTCTAGGTCCTCTGGCTCCAGGGCCAATGGTCTCAACCACTAAGCAAGGAGCTGAGCATGGGGCATGCCTGCTGGAAAAGTTCATGAGGGGCTTGGGCAGGGGTTCTGGACCATCCCGGCAATAGCCCGGCTAACCTGAGCTGGAAGGTTTATGGTGGGTCTTCTCACTTTCTCATTCCTGAGGCAGCCTGGAAGGGAATATTGGAGGGCCTAGATGGAGAAAAGCTGTATGGTATGGTGACAGGAAGCAAAGCAAAGACAGGCAGAACTAGTACGTGCCCTTCCAGATCTGTCCTAGTGACTGGCTCCTCCCAGGCCGTGCCCCTGAGATCTACCTCTTCCAACCAAGACCCAACTCTTTCTAGCACAGGAAATGCACGAGTTAGTCCCCATGATTGAATCACCTTCCAGACACTGTTGGGGGCATTCCAGATCCAAACTACAGGAGGGTGAAAGTGAGCTGATCCAACAGCATCACGCTGCAGCTCCAGGGATGAGGGAAAAGCATGGTGCTCCCATCTCGTCAGGGACCTGCTGTTCCCTTGAATCAACACGCAACATCTACAGTGAGCACATCCCACAGACCTTCCCGTGGCTCCGCCCTGCGTCCGTACGACCACCACATAACGCTACTGCTAGCTCACTCATTCAGAAGTCAACCCAGGAAAGGTCCACTGAGGAGGTCATAAGCCAAGGGTCACCCAAAGGTCAACAATGTCAGGGGCAATGACAGTCAATAACAATGTCTTACATACTTAAAATTTGCCCAAATAAGACTTTTTATTCTCAACACACACGCGTGCGTGCACAAACACATACACACACACACACAAGCACACATGCGCACACGTACTGTAACCGTGAGATGATGGCTAAGTTCATTGGAAAAAAATTATCTTACACTGAAAATCTTTGTTTTGCATTCATCCTGATCTTGCTTGCAACTTGTAGAAGCCTCAAGCCATTTCTAATTTAAAGTAGAAATATACACTTCCATTATGAGAAAATTCTACTGAAGTAATAACAGCCAGAATAGAGACAATAAATGACAATATGGGTGGCTGTGGCTAAAAAAAAAAAAAAAAAAAAAAAAAAAAGAGTTAGGTCTGCAGCCAGGGCGCAAATGACTGTCTGGAGAAAGACCAGCATGAGGGAAAGAGCTCTTCTGGGACACGGAAAAAAATGCAACCGAGTGCCACAATTTTACCACTTGGAACACTTAGCTGATCTTGGTGTCCCGAGTGGGAAGTGCAGCCAGCAGCACACTTCTCTCACGCATTCTTCCACAGCTCAGATAACAAACACGGCACCGGAAAAGCGCCACGGTGACAGCTGAGCCGAAGGATCCACCTGGTGGGAGCTGTGGCGTTCGCCCTTTCGGCCCTGCCCCTTCCTCTCCGCTGCTGCTCTGCTCTGCTTCCTGGCTGCCCTGGTTTGAGCCCCTTCTCCCCCTGGCCCTTCCACCACGTTATTCTTGCCTTGAAGCCAGGCAACCATGGACTGAACCTTCTGAAACCTTAAGCCAAGTAAACCTCTTCTCCTTTTAAGCCGCGTATGTCAGGTATATGGTTCCAGTGATGAAAAGCTGACCAATACACCCGCAGGGGACATTTATCAAATAGGAATCTGTTTTCCCTTTAGCTAGGAAGTCCTCTTTAGATACGAGACAGGAACTTCTAAACCTAATTTGCACAGTGGTTTTTCATTATCTTTCCTGACATGGACTCAAGGCAAAACAGGATTAAGGACAAACATCTTCTGAAGTAGTGAGACCTGAATGAGACACCAGAGCTTCACAGAGCCTCACAGAACAGACAAAAATTAATGAAATATTTGCAAAAGTAACTGTAGGGTCACAACTGTGAGGGATGCTATGAAGAAGACTGGTAACTTGTCGGAGCTTGGAGAAGATCCGACCTGATCCAAGGACCAGACAGGTGCCTGGAAGGACGGGCAGGAGACGACTGGTCCTGGGTAGAAAGAGCATTTCCTGCAATGCACACAGCATATGGCAAGGCCCTGGGGCAGGACGGGACGTGGGATTTTTAAGAAGCTGAAAGAAAATACCTGCATGGTTGAAGGGCATTAAATAATAACAGCCAACAATAACCTGGATAACAAAAGGAAGATAACAGCTACCTGGCGAGACAATCACCACGTGCCAGAGCCAAGAACTTAGCACTTTAAGGGCTCGACTGATTTAACTCATGAAGTGAAGGGAAACACACTGAGATGATCCAGGGGACCACGTGGGGCCTCCTCTCCTTCTTCCCTCTTCTGCCGCGCGGTTCTCCACCTGGTGCCCAGTAGATGGGGGTGGGACCCTCCGTGGCAGCCGCAGGCCAGCTGCGGCCAGCACCCTCCAGCAAGGCTCTGCCACCGCGGGCTGCCATTCCAAGAAGACACTTCCCCGGGGAGGCCAGCGCTGCAGCCCGGAGGCGGGCAGGGAGCTCACAGGTGGAGGGGACCGTGTGACATGGGCTCCAGCCCACACGTGTGAGCCTCCTGTGTGCTTTTCATTCTTTCTACTCCTGCTGTTATAAAAATAGAAACAGGGAAACCTAAATTCTGGGGGGTCTGGACACTGAACTACAATCCTTCTCTGGGATTTGGACTCCCTGGAGCCCTCCAACTGTCCTGGCCTAGGGCAGCAGTTGTAGCTGTTGTGTAGGGAGCCCCTCCAAATTGAAGCACTCCCTCCTATGAGGTGGGGGGCTCATGAGTCTCAGGGAATAATCAACTCACGGGCGAAACTTACCAGAATTACAAGGCTCCCCTCCCAGAGGATACGGAAGCAGTAAGCAACTGCTGGACAAGAGACTCACACCAGCGAAACTGCCTGGTGGCCGTCATCACCAATGCTGGGAGACACTGGGGTGGATGCTGGGGTGAGCTTCTCAGGGGTGGGTGGTAGGTGGGCTTCTCAGAGATGGGGCTGCCTTTGAGTCACCCAAGTCCTGTAAGTCACCATTTACCTATATACACTGCTGTAATAACGCCAATAAACTCACTGGTTCATTAAGTTGTACTTTGGCACAATAGTTACCCTGGTCTGTCCTTTGAGCCCTATCAGGGGGTGTATATTCTTTTATTCACATTTCCCCAAAAGAAATTTAATGCGTCAATAGCTAGGGTCATCATGGGTCCCTAACCCACCAGGCCACGTAGACTGGCACTGCTCCACGGGTTCTGGTTCTTTGAATTACATTTTCCCGTTTTTGAAAAATGGTGTGACTTCAGGCTCCTGACGGCATCCTCACGTTATAGAGAGAGATGGCATATGTAGAGGTTGCCCAGGTCACAGGACAAGGTGGCACAGAGAGCTGAGGAAGGAGCCCAGGCACTCAGTCTTGAAGAGCCCAAGCTGTCCTGCTGGGAGGGGACACCGCCACACAAACCAGGGAGGAGCAGCCAGAGATGCAGCGGACACTTGGGGGTGAAGCACTACAGAAGCTACAGGGGCGCTGCTGCCACAGAGAGCAAGCGTGAATGCTAAGGGGAGGAATGTTTCCCTACACACGAAAATGTAAAACACGAGGCAGCTGGATACGTCCATATGAGTACATTAAAATGAAGACATTTATGATGTCAATATGCATCACAAAGGACTCAAGAAGTGACATCGGCAAACAGAAGAAATATTTGCAGCATACAGCTGACCAGGCCAGCTCACCAAGAATGTGTCAGAAAGTCCTGCCCATCAAAGAAGTCACTCGTCAAGAGAAAAATTAAGAAAGCTGTGAACAGTCCCTTCAACAAAGGCAGAAAGACACCTGGGACCTAAAGACGCGAAGAAGCCCTACCCTCATTAGTGAGGCCTTGCAAGGCAACATGGGAATACGAGTGCGAGCTTGTCCAATGGGCAAGGTGGAAGAGTCCACCGTAACACGTACAGGCAGGCCACAGTGACAGTGACACGCTCTCCTATTTCACAGCCACTAGCCAACGTGGCTTTGGAGCACTGTAAAGAAAAGGCCCCAAAATGATCAACATAGGTCAAGTCCACCCGAAAAATGAATGTAACCATGGTCTACTACAAACACTTTCACACCCGTAAACAAACATACATGCCAGCTCAAGTAAAGATCTGCTGCGTATGTAAAACACACACTCACTTTCAAAGACTTAGGGTCAATGAAAGAACGAAAGCTGCCCTAGCAGTGCCTGTGGCACGGACGTGCACAGGGCAACGACGATGTTTTCAGGCCATTTGGCTAAGGTGATACATCGTTAACACTGGGTGCACCGGTTCTTTCTGCTTGAGTCAGGTGTGAGTGGCATAGGTAAAACTACACACTCGAGTGAGCAGCAGTGGGCAGAGTCAGTGCAGGGCACGGGGCACGCCAGCGCCTGTGAGGACGGGTGGCCATGGTGGCACTGCCTTACAAGCTGCACACGGGCCTCCTCGCAGACCGGGCAGTCTCTCACGCCCTGTCCCCCGGAGAGGCTCCCCGTGTGTGCATCCGAGGCGGGCACAAGATTACCGATGGTGGCACTGGATTCAACAGCCAAAAATGTGGAGATTCAGCACGGCAGAAAGGACAAACGAGTTGGGGGTGTGCGGTGGAACCGTATGCAGCCATGAAGATGCAAAGGACATAGCTCTTTGCAGCAGCATGCATGCAGGTGAGACACTCAGTCTTGAATGGGAGCGATAAACTGGAGAATGACACTTAGAACACACGGCCACTTTTATAATGCCTGTAACAAATTTTTTTAAAGCCCACAGCACGGAGGAATGAGAAAGCTCGGGGAGGGAGATGGAGTAGGGGAGGCAGATTTAGGAAGCTGTAACAGACTGGAAATGGCCTGGTTTTTTTTTTTTCTTTTTGTGTGCAGTGGCAGGGAACAGGGGTGTGGGGGAAGGGCAGGGGTGCGGTGGGAGAGGGGTGGGGGTGTGGGACAGCACAGCTCAGGGTGATTTAACTCATGCCTGATAAATGAGCCCTTTACATTTATCTACTTGTCTTTGTTACTTCTCCATTGCTGGGGCGCAGCACCCAACACCCACAATGTAAAAGTGGGTGGAACTGTAAAGGTGGAACTGTTTACTTCAACTCATAATTTCAGGAGGTCTCAGTCCATTCGTGGGAACACGTGGCAGAGGCTTAGCTGGAGAAAACTGTTCATCCTACGACAGACAGGAAGGAAGCAGAGTCTAGGAGGAAGGGCAGAGCCAGCACGCACCTTCCATGCTATGCCCTGGCAATCTGCCTCTTCAGGGTCAAGCATCAACAACCCACGCCATCTGACCCAGCTAGTACAGCACAGGAAACTGGTGGATTAACTCCATGGTTGAATTACTGCCCAAACTTATTAGGGATATTCCAGATCCAAGCCACACTACTACTCTTTGTTAGGGTAAAAAAGACTGTGGTAACCCTGTTGAAAGTTGTTTAACAAAAATGAAAAGAATTCAGACGCCGTGGTGGCAGCACTGAGCTGTCACTGAGACCAGGAGAACACCAAGCAAGGACATTTCCACACAAAACCCAGCGCTGAGGAGGGAGATGGCGAGAGGCACCAGGACCAGAGAGGGCTGAGTCTTACAGAGACAGTGCCCACGTACTGACAAGCCCTGAGGATGGCTCTGCTTCCCATGTGCCACGGGACTTATGCTCAGCCTTCTTTCTAAAAGGAACTGTGAGAAATGTACAAAGTGTGCACTGAGAAACCTGTCTGGGTCTATGCTCGCCACCATCGCCTGCAGTGGACGTAGGTCCAGCCAGGTCTTCCAGCCCACCAACAGTGCCAGTGCTTGCCAGGGATAAAGGCCAGGGCCTCGAGGCCCGCTTTCACCCACTGCAGACAGACCCCAGGTACTCCTGCCCACTACTACCATCGCTCCCTGTGATTGGACCCTTATCTCCCTGTTCACGACCATGGCTTTCTGTGGAGAGGCATCCAGGAAGCCACATCCAAACCTCTCACCCGCACCTCGGAGCCCGAGCCACTGGGCCTACTCTATACCCATCACCACTGCACAACAGGGGCACCCAGGCAGCTGTACCCAGACTCTCACCTACACCTCAGAGCCAAGGCAACGAGGTCTATTCAGTACCCATCTCTACTGCATGCCAGAGCCACCCATGTAGCTGCGCCCAGACCCCTGCCTGTCCCCCAGAACCCACACAGGTGGGCCTAATCACCACCTGTCACTGGAGGCACCCAGAAGCATCCACTCCTGTGTGGCCTGCTGGAAGGCGAGAGGCTGCCAAGCCTGACATCTTCAACGGCAGAAAAAAAACTCTCAAAAACAGACCTAGTAGCTACTATCAAGTGGGAACGAATGAACTGGCTGTCCTGTAACAAGGCGCCCCACCTCAGTGACACAGACAGCATGATACACAGCCACAGAACAACACTTTTCACTATCAGAAAACAGAGATTGCTCAAAGAGTAACCACAGCAAGCCAAGGGAATGCTCAACAGCAAGATGAGAACACACTTAAAATCTCTATTCTTGATTCAGCAGTTATAAACCATAGAACTTTCCCATTATTTAAATTACCCTGGTGTTATTTTCAGTAAATTGTACTCCCCCCCCCCATTTTACTGATATGTAAAATACAATACATAATGTTTACACTGATCCTGAGTATTTTGTGCATATACACATCGTGGCAAAATTACAAATCCTTCTCCCACCCTTTTCAACACTCACACTGCTTCCCCCTCCCCTCCAGTTCCCATTATTCCCCCCAATTCGTTCTATGAAATGGCTGTGACCTGGGTTTCTCATATTAGAGAAACCATTCAATATTTCACCTTCTGCTTCTGACTTATTTCACTGAGCATGAATGATAATCTCAAGTCGCATCCATTTACCTACAAAAGCCTTAAACCTGTCTTCATAGATGAGTAGTATTCCACTGTGTATAAATGCCACAATTTATGTCTCCATTGGTCTGTTGATGGGTATTTTGGTGTCTTCCACATTTTAGCTATTGTTAGTTGGGCTGCTGTGAACATGGGTATACATGTATCTCTGTTATATGTTGTTTTTTAACTCTTTGGGGGAAATTCCCAGAAGAGATATCACTGGATCGAATGGGGATATTTATTTCCAATCTTTTGAGAAACTTCCATACTGCTTTCCACAGTGGTTGTACCAGTTTACATTCCCACCAGCAGTGCAGGAGGGTTCCTTTTCCCCTCAGCATTGCCAGCACTGATCGCTGTTTGAGTTCTTGATATACGCCCTTCTCTCTGGAGTCAGATGGTATCTTAGTGATGTTTTGATAGTTGTGCCTTTTATGGAGTAGTTATTTGATCTGTTTCAAACATAATGGAATCATGCTTTTAATAAAAATACAAGCAAATGAAATTCATGAAAATGTCACACCAAGACGAAGTGGGGTTCCTCTAGTAATAAAAAGTTATTATCACACTTAAAAATATTATTTCTCAACTGAACAGAAAAAGAAGAATCAAGATAAAAAGAAGTTCCTTCAGTATGAGAAAGTATATATACAATTACAGGACAGCTAATTGAACATTTAACCATAAAATAGTTTTGTGGTGTGGGTCTAGATGTTCCCCAAAAGTCTCATACATTTATATGTCATGGGTTATCTATGGAACCTTGTGCCAGGAGATGGGAGCCTGGTCTGGAGGGGTGGACTATGGGCACGTGGTGGCAGACAGACATGTGGCAGATTATAGAACACACAATGTAGATTAGATTACAGGTGGGTGGTGGACTGTCCATTGCAGACATGTGATGAATCAGGGGCTTAAACCTGGAAGGGGCGGAGCACTGAGGCTGGATCCCGAAGGGACAGACCACTGGGGCAGGACTTAGAAGGGTATACGCTACTTTCTCCCTTCCTTTCAGGGACTTCTCTTCCTGTTTGCAAGGCTGTGAGGGGCCGCCTCCACCTGCACCTTGTGCTTCCACTGTTGCCGGCCACCCACAAATGCTGTGGGCTGAAATAAACTTTTCCTCCCCTAAGTTATGAGTATCGGGTATTGAGTCACAATGAAGAAAAAGTAAGACAAATAGTGAGCGCTTGCTGCTCGAGGGAGGGCTCGTTTGGGTAACAGTGCCCATCAGGAAAGGCCAAGTTATTGCATGGTAGTGAGGAACTCCAACTGTCAGTGGCTGCAATCACCAAAGGTGTCATGCATGCCCCGCCCCCCACAGGCTGGCGGGCTGGGGGTGGGACCTCTGGTCCGTGTTGTTCTCCGAAGCAGGTTCCACCACTCGGATCACTGGGGTTGTCCCAAGATGGAGTGACAGATGGTTTGCATCAGGAACGTCCACCAAGAACTTCCTCTTTGAAAGGTGATAGGATCGTGGGATTTGACCCATTTATTTTCTGTGCTGTCAGGGGCTGGGGCCTGGTTGGAGGGGGCCGATCACTGCAGCGTGACCGGGAAGGGGCGGATCACTGGGACATGACACCAAAGGACGGATGCTAGCTTCACTGTTCCTCTCTCAGCTTCCTGTTGCCATGCCCTAAATAGCTTTTCTCCCCTCGGCCTCTTCCATGTGCTCCCACCACTGCAGGCTGTCCACGAGTGGCCTGAGATCATCCTGAACCTGTGAGATACAATAAACTTTTTCTCCTTTAAGTTGTGGGTGTCAGCTATTGTGTCCCAGCAACGTAACAAAGTAACAAAGTAACAAAGACAGGAAGTGACACCCTAGCTCTTAAATGCTTGTCCAAGATGTAATACCCATCGCTGCTGCTGTCATCGGCAAAACAATTCGCATAGCCACGTAACTTAAGCGGACACGAAGCAGTGAGATACTGGTGAACACTGATAAAATATCCCACGCTGAGAGGATGAGTGCTGCCAGATTTATATTTAAAATGCCTCCCAAAGTCTCCTCTATGTGGAAGATGATTGGATCAAGGGCACACTGTGCTCGTCAAAGGATTCATCCCCGTATGAGCTCATGACTGGCTGTGCTGTTACGAGGCGGGGCCTAGTTAGAGGGGTGAGCCATTAGGATGTTACCTGGAAGCAGGTGCTCTCGTCCCCGGCTCCTCCCTGCTCTCTCTGCCTCCTGGCTGCCATGGAATGAGCAGCTGTTCTCCACCAGGCCCTTTCACGACGGCCTTTCCGCCTGCGAGTCAGCCAACCATGGACTGAATCCACTGAACCATGAGCCAGAATAAAACTCCCATCCTTTAAGGTACAGGTGTTCAGCAGTTCCTCCCGGTGACAGGAAAGTGGCTAATGCAGTGGCGCACACAAGGCAGTGGTTTCACAGAGGGAATACTTCTGTGAGACAAACCAAAGGCCAAAATCTTCAATGAATAGACATCCCAAGGTGATCTTTAAAAAAAACAGGATGTACATGAAAAAGCTTCCAGGATTCGTAAGAGCTTTGACCTTACCATTTTGGAGGTAGGGGGTCTGGCTCTGGCTCAAAGAATGACCTCAGCTTCTGTTCACTGGTCGTTTAGTCGTGCGAGTCCTCCTCTGGTAACCTTAACTTCTTGTCCTCATTACTGTCTGAACTAGCATGTCCCCTTGGGGCGGCAGGACCCTGAGCCTTTTCTTATCTCTGTGTGCAATTGCGATTTTAGATAACTGTGTATGGCTAAGAATATTCGTTCCTTCCAATTCTCTCAGGAAAAATGTCTAAGCTCAGTGCTAGCTTATGCTGTTTGATCCATCTTAAAATGCTGATCCTCTTTCTCTCAAGGCATTTAATTCCTCCCCTCAGGACTCAACATAAATCCTGCCTCCTTCCTTCCACAATTCACTCCTGGGAAGAGGGCCATCCATCTCCTCCTCTGTCCTAGAAGGCAGGAATTTTTTTTTTTCCTGATCAGAAATGGGGGGAATCTTTGCCTTGTCTCTCAGTGGGAAAAGAACTGACATCCCCAGTCATGACGTGTCAGAGTCTGACTGCACTGATCATCGCACTGCCATCAAGTTCTCTGCTCAACTGAGTATCAAGGTTAAGGGTCAAGAGAAGAAGGGCTCTCCTGATCTCCAACCCAAGGAGTGATCTCCACGCAAGCCCAACCTGTGACAAGCCTGAAATGTTTGTGTTGGTTCCTTGATGGCTTCAGAACCCAGAGAGATGCAAGAAATTCTTCCTCCAGGTGTGATTGTTTTGATCTTTCAGTCAAAAAAAAAAAAAAAAAAAAGTTCCCACCTGCCTTCCCTGGCCTTGCTTTAGGCCTTTCCGGTACAACAGAAGTCACCGATGCTTTTAAGAAGTCTCAGTCTAGTGTAAGAGGAAGAGGCATGCTACCTTTGAAGGTGATGTCTGCCAAAGGCCCATATGCTAAAGGTTTGGTTCCCAGGATAGCGTACTACAGGCGGTGGTGCCTTTAACAGGTGGGGTCCAGCGGCAGGTCTTGGTGCCCCTGGGGGTGTGCCCTTGAATGGGACGGTGGAATGCTGACCTCCTCCTCTCTTAGTTTTCTGGCCATGAAACGAGTGGTTTTCCTTTGCCACACACTCCTGCCATGATGAGCTGCCTTGTCATAGGACAAAATAACACATTCAATCAGAGACGGACTGAAACCTCCAAAACCATGAGCCAAAAGAAATCTTTACCTTTTGTAAGTTAATGGTCTTGGGTATTTTGTTATAGTTATGAAAAGCTGGTGAATATAACATGGAATTGAACAACTGAAAGAAAAAAGCCAAAGTGTCCCCAGACTGTAACAGTGGTCACAGATGCTACAGTAGATGGGTTTGGGGGTTCTTTTTACATGTCTGCCTAGAAGCAGCCCTCCACCTTTCTCTTGCTGATACTCTAGCATCCGTGGGGCAACCTGCACGTACACCCTCAGTCCCAACGCCTCCAACAAAGCCGACTCTACTGCCCAAACCAAGCCTAGGCCTGTGGGCCTCCTCTCTCCCTGATTACAGTCACTGGTTCAAATGGGTCCGGACTGAATCAGAGGCAATCGTAAGTAACCCTGTGACATTCTCTGCAAGGTCAGTGACAAAGGCACTGTCCTTCCCACACTCAGAGCAGTGAGCCTGGGAGCCTGGAGACAACGGGCACCAGGGAAGAGACCCAGGCTGAGACTCGAGTCCACAAAAAAGAGCAGAGGATATGAGGAAAATTACTCATGGTATTCGGGGACCTGGTTCTGGCCACAGTGATGACACTGATGCTTATTCATTCCCCTACCAAAAACCTACCGGGCCTCAGTAATGACCCAAGATGACAGGCTGTGGGGAAACAGTGTGGGAAAAAATCCCTAACTTTAAAGGGCCATAGCTCTTTAGCAGTGTATAAACAACGATACACAAATGCCTGCCTTACGAAGCACTTATAAGTGCAGCGGGGAGGAACACAGGCACCGGCTAAGAACATCAGTAAAATAAGCCGTCTGATCCATGGTGGTAACTGCTAGGGAGGGAAATAAAGTGAAGGAAGGGTGGGGCGGGCCGGTGGGGAGACTGGATAATGTGGGAAGGGGCGGGAGCTCTGGCAGGAGGAGCAGGGCGGCCTCCGGGGCTGAGGGCCCAGGCCCAGTCAAGGAGGAGGAAGGGGCAGGGGGGCAGAGGTGCAGGGGGCCCGTGGGCATCTCTAAGAACCTCAGCTGTTACTCTCTTCTTGGTGGGTGCTGCACCTGGAGCCAGGTGGGGGAGACAGGGACCGGGGAGGCGGCAGGGGCATCCTGCTGTTGCAGTGGGGTGTCACGGAAGAGGGCGAGGGCAGAAGGGGACCAGCTGGGGAGTCACTGCGGTAATCTAAGTGGCAGCCGTGTCCAGGGCTTGCAGCAGAATGGCCGTGACAGGTGTCTGGAGCCATGGAATGCCCTGAGTGTGCTGTGCTGCTATTCTGTCATTTGCAACTTCAGAGTCTCCGCTAAGGGCCCATGCTCCCTTCCGACCAACCTCAGTGCCCTGCTCGGCGACAACACTGCTCCGCCCTACATCCACGCAGAAGCAACGTTCCGAAGGGGTCTACAACATAGTTCTTTCCCATCCATCACGAGGGGTCTTCTCATGGTATCTGCCACATTAGCCAATCAGCTTCAGGCACAAGAGCACAGCGAGCTAAGCTGTTCCTACAACGGAGATGGAGGGAGCCTGGGACCTCAGCACTCTGGGAGGCTGAGGCGGGAGGACCACAAGCTGACCTGACGATGACAACCTGAAATAGTGTGTTTGTTACTTGTCGCTGGACCAGGTCACTTCCCTAAAGTGCCTAAACCCCTGCAGTGACTCCAGCATGCTTGTAAGGGCGAGCCCAGCACCTTCACATGGCCCTGGGCCCTTCAGGCTGGCCCAGCCTGCGGGGTACCGCAGCCCACCCCCTCTCTCTTCTGCTCCTGCCCTCTGCAGCCAGAGGCAGCGTGAGCGGAAGTAGCTGGAGCCACCGGAGCAGCAATTAAAGAACCAGACAGGGCGGGTACAGTGACGTCAAGCACATAAGAGAGCTGACCATAAAGGCCACTCTGCTCCCCAGGGACCCCAGGCACCCGCACAACCTAAAGCTCATGCCCTCTGCCCAAGCGCCGGAGCTTTGACTTCCCTCACCCTCACGGATTCTGCATGCCATAACAGGCCTCCAAAGACCTCACGTGATCAACATTTCCTCCAGCAGGTGGGCCGAGCTGGGTCCCCGCCAGGCCACGCGCCTCATCAGCTCTCCACCTTGGGTCCTCCCACAGCCCAGCACCACCGCAGGAGACCCTGGGCCCACCCTCCTCGTGTCCGTGAGCCTCCCTCACTGGCCAGCTCCCTCTCCGTGGTGTGGACTTTCTCCCTAATACGTCTCTGCCTTCCTTCCTACTTCCTGCTTATTTCTTTGTTCAGGACGCCAAGATCCTGGATACAGAGCCTGAGACTCCAACCCCGAAACGCCTCCGAAACACCCATACCCTTCTACCAGCCACTCCCTCCCTGAGGAACTCCCGCCATTCCTGCAAGACACAGCCTGCATGGGGCTGCAGGGCTCTCTGGCTCCTCCTTGCTAGTGTCAAGGTTAGAGGACCCCATCTTCCCCCCATTCCTGGTACCCAACACAGGAGCTGGTGTTGGGGGAAAAAAAGACCAGCCAATGCCCGGGGGGAAAAAGGGACCTGATGGTGACCAACGGCATAATTTTGCTTACATGAGAAACTGCCTGGCTAAACCAAACATGTTAATGTTTTACTGGGCCAGAGAAGCCTGACCTTGTATTTCAACCAGCCCCACAACCTTCCACCCAACCCACTTTCAAAATGAGTAGACATAACAGGAAAGCCAAGAGACTGGCCAACCAGAGAGAAAGAGAGAAAGAGAGAGAGAGAGAGAGAGAGAGAGAGAGAGAGTGTGTGTGTGTGTGTGTGTGTGTGTGTGTGTGGTACTGGCATTGGGCTGAGGCCCGTCACACTGAGCTATGTAAGCTGGGCTCAAACTCACAATCCTGCTGCCTCAGCCTTCCAGGATGCTGGGATGAACGGCCTGTGTCACCGGGCCGGGCCTGGCTGCCAATCAATATTTTAAAGGACATTTTCTGGGATAACGCAAGGAGATAGTGGTGAACACAAAGGAAGCAAACTTCCTTGGCAAATAAAAGAGAAGGAAAGAAAAGAGAAAGGCGCTAAGACAATGACCCACCGCATAACGCTGAGCCGAGCTAGAACCATAATCTCCCCAGGACTGAGAGTGTGACGCCACTTGGTACCCCAACTCTTACTGGGGCACATAGGAGAGACACTGTCCTTCGTCCCTCTCCCCTACCCCCAGTCTGTGCTCCAGATGGGATCAGGAAGAGCCGGGGCCTCCCTGTACCTCCGGGCTCTCTGCCGGCCTCGTGCAGGCCGCGTCACCACGGATGGCCACTTAGTGCCACCAGACACAGAGCTTCTTCTAGAAGGGCGCCCACAGGCCTGGGCCGGCAGGCACCGGCGTACCCAGGGCTGATGTGCCCTCCAGCCCTTTGGAGAGAGGGGCTGTCCTGAGGGGTCCTCTGAACGACACCCACCGCCTAGGTCACACTGATCGTCAGTTCTGAACACAAAACCTGCACCCTTGCCCGTGATGACAGTTTGTCCCCGCACAGGCTGCCCGCGAGGCCCGACCCCGGGCCAGCCATGGTCAGGAAGCGCTGCCCTGGCTTGGCTGCTACGCTGGCCGCAGGAAGGCAGGCTGCGCCTGGCTCTTCCTAGGGCCCCATGCACATGAAGAGTCACCCAGTAGGACCCCAGTGGGCGCAGGGTCAGGCACAGGACCAGCGAGGACTGAAGCCTTACAATTGCTAGTCGGGGGCTTCCGGTGGACTATGAGCTGCTAAACCTCACCCGTACCGTAAAACAGCAAGGCACTGTAAGGACGGCTCCAAAGTGCGGCAACCACGCTTCCGCCATGTTAGTAACCGCCGACGTCGCGCGGGGCTGGCAGCTGGGCTCTGCGCGGCTCCTCGCCACCGCCACCGAAGCGCAAGGGTCTCCAGCCCGGCGTTGGGGCCCCGCAGGCCGGTCTACACCCCGGCTTCCCCGGGGAGGCCGCGGGGGGACAGGACGCCCACCTGGGAGCCAGGAAAGTTTCCTGGTCCTGGGCGACGACGAGGGGGAACAGTGGCCGCAGCCTCGAAGGGGCGCGCTCCCGAGCATGCGCACGCGCACTCCCGCGCACACGCCGGCCGCGCGGCCGCCACGCCCCCTCCAGCCCCGCGCGTGGAAGCAACTTCCCGTCCCGGCCCCGCGGCCCCGCCATCCGCTGCCATCCGCGGCCCCCTGCACCCCCCGAGCCCGGCCCCCGCGCACCCCGAGTCGGGCCCCTCTCCCAGCGCCGCCGCCGCGGCGAGGGTGGCGCGTCGCCTCCAGCCCGCCCGGCTGCACGGCGCGTGGCGACCCCGGCCCCGCGCGCGGCCCGCTTACCTTCCTCGTCCTCGCCGAACGCCGCGGGCCGGTGGGAGTGGCTCCCGCCCATGGTCCCCGCCGCGCCGCGGCATGCCCGGCCGGCCGAGCCGCCGGGCCGGGACCGCGTCCGGGCGCGCTTCCCCGAGCCCCTCCGCCGCCGCGCCGCGCCGGGCCGCGCTGGCGCCGCTCCCGGTGCCGGTGCCGGTTCTGGAAGCCGGGAACTCCCCGCGCCGAGCTGCTCGCCGGCGGCCGGGGCGGGAGGCGGTGGCGGCGGGGGCGGAGGAGGAGGAGGAGGAGGAGAGGGAAGAAAGGAGGGAGGGAGCGAGCGAGGAGGGAACGCGCGAAGCCCGCGCGGAGGGGGCGCGGCCGAGGAGCGCAGCCCGAGGGCGCCCGGGAGGAGGGGGCGCGGCGCGCCTCGGGGCGCTGGACCCCCACCACAGGCCGGCGCGGCCCGCATCGGCGCCCCCCACGCCCCCCGGAAGGACCCCAGGCGCCCCAGGTCCTCGCGCCCGGTATGGGGCGAGGTCGCCTGAATCGGAGGGACCAGAGCTCCCGGCTTGGGTTTGCGGGGCGCCGGCTGCGTGGGCGCGCAGGCCCGCGGGCTTTGTGTGCTGGCCGGGCCAGGGTGCGGCTGGCCTGGGTCTCCGGCCCCCGCGCGCCCGCTGATCTGTGTTTCGGGGTGTTTGATGTAAGGACGTAGAGCCCAGAGCCTGGGGGACGGCGTCTCGCACCCCCTCCATGGCGTATGGGGAAACTGAGGCCCGCCCGGCAGTGGCTTGCTCCCCCGTCACAGTCGCTGGGAATGGCCCACGGTGGGCCCCGGGATTCCCTCAAGAGGCGCGGCGCGGGCGCCGATGGCGGCGGGGCTCCCATGCGGATCCCCCAGCGCGGATCCCCGCGCTCCCCGCGGAGATGAGGCTCTGATCGGGGAAGGACGCGGCCTGGAGCCCAAGGACCGGGGTGCGGCGGTGCCCCCGAGGCTAGGGACGGCGGGGCGCAGGGTTCTCTGGCAGAGCGGCAGGCGGTACCGGTCGGGCCCGGAGTGACCCGCCCAGCGCTCCTGGCACCGGATTCTTGGGCTCGTCCTGCCATCTGCTGGGCACCTGGAGTCACTGACGCCAAGAAGTGGCTGTCCTTCGCTTCTTTCAGTCCTTTCTCCTCTTCCTTTCTTCCCTCCTCTAATACAAGTTTTATTCTAGTAAGTTTCACCACCAGATTTTACTTTGCACCTAAAAACCTACAATAAATAATACGTAATAATATATTTCAACAAGCATCGCTGATCTCTTCTCATGAAATGCTTTCCTAAAGAAAGTGACCACTCGGGTTCTCTCTCCCGGGCTCCACTTTCTCCGCACAGAGAAATGACAGTTCGTGTAACAAGGGGTGTTGGGAAAACCAGTAACCCACGTGTCCAAAAAGGGAACTAGACTTTATCTCTCGCTCTGCACTGAAATCAAATCCCGGTGGACCCAAGACCTGGGCGTGAGAGCCAACACTCTGCAACTGGTAAAAGGTGACGCAGAGGGAGCGCCTGGCTCCAGACCCCTCTGGAGAGCTCCAGTAGCACAGCGATGTACAGGGGAGTCACATCAGATTAAATAGCTTCTGCGCAGCCAGCCTGGGGGCCCGGGCCTGCCATCCCAGCACTGGGAGGCTGAGGCAGGAGGATAGCAAGTTCAGGCCCAGCGCAAGCAACCTAATGACTCATCATCAAAAATAAAATTTTTAAATGACTTAGTACAGAACGGAAGAGATTTTGGGAAGCAATTCCTTCACCCTTCCCGCCCTGTTCCTCTCCCTCCACCTGAACTTCCTTTCTCTCTCTCTGAAGGAGGCCGAGGTGCCAGCCCCAGCCAGCCTTGTTCTTGGCTCTCACCTCATTTCCAGAACTGGTTGAACCGCTTGCTGGCTTTCTGTCACCCACCCCACCTGGGGTTTCCTCCTCGGGATGGGTGACAGTTGTCAACACCGCAGTTGCCACTGGAATTCTATCAGATAATGTTTATAAAAGCGGCAGCCACGCCTAGTCGCAGGTAGACACAATCGGGGGTCATGTCCTGGCTGTTCTGCCAACCAGCACCCATGGCATGGCCAGTGTACACCAGGCCCTGGAGTGGATGCGGGATGAAGGAGGCACCTTGAGAGGTGGGGGAATGTGGACAGCACGGGCTCGGCCTTCCAGTTTGGGGAGGTCACCTGCCTTCTCGGGGTCTCAGTTCTTTCACCTGTAAAATGGACTTAAGCAGCATCTCTTCCTCCAGGGATTGCTTCCGGATCCCCAGGCCACAGACCAGGAGTGGGTGGCACCACAGGAAGTGAGGGGTGGGCCAGCTCGCCAGAAGTGTCCACAGCCACTCCCCACCACTCACATCACCAGCTGAGCCCCTCCTCCTGTCAGATCAGAGGCCCTCCTTACTCCAATCATTCCCAGAAGCCCCCACTAACCCAGCTTAATTCTGCCCCCCCCCCACACCCTTATCAAAGCCACACTCAGCCAAAGGCCAACCCTGCTGTGTCCACCCCGCGGCCCCCAGTGAGTGCTCAGGACATACTACAAGAAAAAGGGCAGGACAGAGGACAAAGACAGCCCACTTCTGTGCCCTCTGCCTTCCTGGCATCCCAGCGCTGGGCATGGTCCCATGTCTTTGGGACCACAACTAAATCCCAGATGAAGTCTTTGTTGGTGAGCATGAGTACCAGCCTCATACGTCAGTCAGCGCGTGCTGGGATAACGCTTCAAAACAAACATCCCCATCTCAGCAGCTTTTCAAGCACATCACTTGCTTGCTGGAGACCCTGCAGGTCCCTTCAGGATGCATGTGGGATTCAGGGCTGCCTCCCAGGCCTCTCGTTGTTGGGACAGTCTGCCCAGGGATGGGGAAGGATTCGAGACGGAGCACGTGTGACATCTCTTAAGCCTTTCCTGCAGTCCTGGCACAGTTACTTCTTCATTTCACAGCAAGGACATGGGGAAAGGAAGACTTTGCACAGCTCCAGTTACATGCCGGCTCCTCGCCCAGAGCGAAGGCCAGTGCTTACTCTGCGCTCGCTGTTGGTTCATGTATCCTTAGTACAGCAGCCCCGGAGATTCTTGGCACCAGAACCAGGTTTATCAGATGTGGTTTTCCTATAGAAGTGGGGGGTATGGTGCAGCATCCCAGCCTCAGCCCCACTTGGGACCATCAAGCATTAGATTCTCACAAGGGGCACACAGCCTAGATCCCTCACATGCCCAGTTCATAGTAAGATTTGCGTTCCTAGAAGAATAGGACCTTGTGCCTGGGTGGCAGGTCCAGGTGTAAGACCCCACAACCTCGTGCCTGGGTGGGGCCTTACATACAACCCCATGACTATAGGCCTCAGTAGCGACTAGTGACCTAAGACATAAGCGATAAGGCTGTATGACTCTGAGTGGCAGGTCCAGGCATAAGGCCATATGTAAGGCCCCAATTATAGCTGAACAGAACTTTCAATTAGTGTAGGTGGATTAGCCTGAGGTGGGAGATTAGGCTGTTTTGCCAGCGTATGGAGTGAGGGTTGGGCAGAAGAGGACAACGCCAGTTGCCTGATAGGTTGGGAGAGCAGACAGGTGGACTACGGGTGAAGAGAGACAGGCCTCTCCCTACCATCAGTTGGCCAGCTGCCGAGGCCATCAACATTGTCACGTCGAGACCAGAGAAGTCAGGTGCTGTGATGGAGGAGGAATGGGGGTAGCTGTCTCTAAACCGCAACATGCACAGAGTCAAGCCCTGTGGGTGGGAACAGTCACAGCACCAGCGACCCCACAGAAACAGAAAGAGGTGTGAAGAGTGCGCAAAAACGTTGACCTGAGCAACTAGAGGGGATGGATGGTGGCAGGGGGAAGGGCAGGGCTGGGGTGAGGTGTGGCAGACAAGGGAGGGAGGTGGAGCTCCGGTCACACAAGGAACCTGTTCACTGTGTGTGTGCATGTATGCCGCTGGGTCTGGAGCTCAGGGCTTTTGCACTGTGCTACTTTCCCAGCCCGTTTTTGGTTTTGATTTGGGATGGAGTCTTGCTAAATCACTAACTTTCCCAGTCACCACGTTGACCACTCTGGGCGCAAACATGATCTTCCTGCCTCAGCCTCCCAGAGTGCTGGGAATACAGGCCTGCGCCACAGGGCACAGTGCAGACTGGTTCAGTTTAAGGCGTCTACGCCTGGTGTGTAGCAGCCCCTAGATAACAGGACTGAGAATAGGAGGGGACGCTGAGATCAGAAGCGTAAATGACAATCCTGGACACACAGGTGATGTTGAAGGCGCTGAGACTGGAGCTGTCACCTCAGAGACACAGGGACCAAACTGGGGAACCTCCAACAGGAAGAGGCTGGGAGATGGTGAAGAGGAAGCCACGAGTTTGATAGGCGCTGGGAGCCAGGGGGAGGACACACTGCATGCGATCACCTGTGCCCAGTGAAGGACACCTGTCCCCTTGGGCAGCGAGAATGTGCCTAGAGATGCCTGGAAAGTACCAATTGTCACTGAAGGAAACGAGGCCATCTGGATCCTGGTCCTGGAAACACCTGTTCCCCATTGCCAACACTGCTACCAGGGGGCGTTCTGAGCAGGCAAGCACTGGAGTGTCCCCGTGTCACCTGAAGGACTTGAGGAACGGTGGAGCCTGGTGTTATCTACCAGGTTTACCTTTCTGCTCCAGATGCTAAGTCAGTGTGCCTTAGAATGCAGGTCCCACAATGGAGCCAAGAGGGCTCATGATGTCACAGGGACATAGGCTCCTCTCCCTGCAGTGACCTAGGGCTGTCGTCTACCCCACCACTCCCCTGCTGAGTGGCACTGGTCATGGCGATGTGTCTATTCGATTTTTCCAGGAGGGGGCATGGCTGTTGGACTTCTACAGGCTTCGTGTGTGTGCACGTGTGTGTGTGCATGTGTGGGGTTGGTATTTGAGTGAACCCAGGGCCTTCACACTAAGCCACATCCCAGCCTATTTTTTTAAATACAAGTTATCACTAAGTCACTAAGCTGCCCACGTTGTGCTTAAACTTGTGATCCTCTTGCCTCAGCCTCCCAGGGTTCTGGGATTACAGGTCTGCATCCCTGGTCCTGGCCTACGGGCTTCTTGTGGACCCTCCACCCCTAGTAAGTTGTGGTTCACCCTGTGCTTCCATGTTAGTGTCTGCCCGTTACCCTTAACAAACCTAGCCTCTCACAACAGCCGGCTCTGAGGGTTTCCCTTGGTGTCCTGGAAACTTACTCCACAGCCCTTCCTTGGGCTCTGAATGAGGCCGACGCACCAAACAGCACCTGTACGTTGCAGTCCGCAATATGTGTTGTCGGTCACTTTCCTGTCTCTGGGACAACACGCCCAGCACCCCACCCGGCCTGGTGGTACAGGCCTGTGATCCCAGCACAATGCGGTGGGTTCCTCTGAGGTCAGCCCGCCCTCCTCCGTAACCTGCACCAAGCTTGGTCCACCCAGTCACCTAAGGCAGGACCCTGAGCCAGGCTTCAGCTCTGTGAAGACAAAGCCACCTTCAGGTCTGGTCCTCTTGCCGGGCTCCCAACCGTTAAAGATCTAAGTCTGTGCAAAACCAAATAATAGCATAGCATTGAGAAAAAAATCCCTGATTCTCTGTCCAAGCCAGCCAGGCTTTCTTGAACAATTAACCCTTGAGAAATCACAGAAGCTCAAGTTCAGGGATTCATCTATGCATCTGGACAGAGACTGGACTCCGGGATGCTCAGTGACTTTCCATCCCAGAGACGCCCCTAACTTCGGTTTCCGTAAGCAGAGTGTGGTGGCTGCTGTTCCGATGGCCGAGAAACTGGCCCAGGGTTTGCAACACTTGTGTTTGGGGCTCACAACGCCCGGGCTGGAGCTTGGAAGTTTACCTACCATGCCGGTGCTCTGGAGGCCAACATGATCCCCAGGAGAGCATGTTTTCCATGCCAAGCCATTTTTTGGAGTCAGCTGGATCAGATTTTGCTATCCTTTTTTCTCCCCTCTAAACCTATTTTATTTAAACACTTGAGTCTGGCTGACTTTGAGGCTGGCTTTGAGGCAAACCCGTCTGCCTGCACTCTGTCCCAGCAGGTTCTCGTTGGCAGCAAAAACGCTACAAAGAAAAACAAAGCGAGAAGCGGCTTTGTGGGCTGCCGAGATAAGACATGGCGCGCACACGCAGTTCTGTGGCTGAACGTCACCTCGCTCAGAGCGAGCAGGACAGAGGGAAAATGACGGCTTCAAATACGGCATTTTGTCGTTAAGGATCTGTGTGTGTGTGTGTACGGGCGCGCGCGCGGGGGTGTGCGTGTGCGTGTGTGGCGCATGCACACCCTGGAAGTAAAGAACTGAGGGTCCACAGATTGCTACCAGGGTGGTGTATGTGCGTTTCTTGGCACCGGGGAAACTCCCCCGGAGGCATTTTTATCGTTTGGCACGTGGTAGCCCTGCAAATCTGAGCTCCTCGTTCTTACATTAAAACAATTTGCATAGTAGCTCCATGGCGACTTGAAATGAAGTGTTTGTGGAGCTCCGGCTGTAATGCGAACCAGGCCAGGGCGGGAGGAGCCGCGCCGCCAGCAAGCTGCCAGATGCAACATCCGCCAAGTGTGCTTCCCGCTTCTGCCTGGCACAACCGGGGCTCTTGGGGGCTTTGGGGAGCCGTCTGGACACACTGAGACTGTATTTGGACGTGTGTGTGTGTGTGTGTGTGTGTGTGTGTGTGTGTGTGTGTGCATTTGAGTGTTTTTGTAGAGAAAGAGTAGAAATCTTTCACAACGCTCTTAAAGACTTGCAGGAGCCTCCCTGAAGGAAAGGGCAGAAAAACCTTCTCCAAAGAATATACTCTGTGCCAGGGAGAAGAGTCCTCTGACAGGGAGCCGGTGCCGCACGCAGCAGAAGTGACTCTGACGTTACTTACAGCATGCCGGATCCTGAGGTAGGAGGTAGGTGGTCTAGGAGGGTGGACCCAGGCCTCAGAAGCTCTATAGCTTCATCGTGTGACCTCAGATAATTTACTTTCCCTTTCTAGGCTCCAGCTTCTCAGTCTCTAAACTGCGAAAAAAAAAAAAAAAGAAGGAGTTGGGCTGTGTAGCAGAGTCTGCTACTGGGCCTTTGGTATCCATTTACTCTTTATTTTATTATACAAAAATGAATAGGCATACCCTGTTGTAGCTGAGTAGATGACTCCCCAGCTCCACCAGGCATTTCCCAGCCTCCTTTGCAGGTCAGAGTGGACGTGTGACTAGGTTCCAGCCAATAGGATGTGAGGAATGATGTGCAGATTGACTATAGCCTGCAGCCTTTGATAGCTCCCATGCTCACAGTACAACATGAGCCAACCTCAGCCTGGCTGGGGAGGACAGGGCCCCAGCGGGGAACGGAGTAACCGGAGAGGAGGAGTCCTAGGCCAGGACAGCCTCCTAGCACGGAACACCTTATCAGGCTCGAAGCAAACACCTGCCCCTGGACTGCCAAGGTAGAAGAGGCACCACCTTGCAACACCTGCGCTGTGAATTTGAGCACTGAGTTGGTCGAGCAACTGAGCTCTTGTCTTAACGTGTGTGGACTGGGTGAAGCCAAGGTTGTCACAACCCCCCTTGCCTCTGGAGCGACTCAATCATGTAACAGATGTCCAGCAAACTGAGAGAGGGTGTGAGCCGGGCCCAGGGCGCTGGCCTGGAATCCTGGCTCTTTGAGATGCTGATGCAGGAGGACCACAGGTTTGAGCCCAACCTGGATGCCTTAGCACCTTAATGAGACCCTGTCTCAAAATGAAAATAAAAATAAGGGCTGGGATGCAGCTCTGTGAAGGCCCCAGGCTGGATCCCAGGACCACAGAACCACAAAAAAAAAAAAAAAAAAAAAAAAAAAGGAATCAATGAACAGCACGTGGTGTAAGGGGGCACCTCAGGAATTCTGCAGGCATAATTCGTGAACTAGTGTAGCTACTACGAAATTCTGCCATCTTGCTTCTTGGGATTAAGGGTCACCTGAAACACAGTGGTGACTGGCATTGTCTTAGCCAGTGTCTACCAAGGGCAGAATGGAGGATGGGGAGGCCTCAGCGAGAGCAGAAATATGGAGCCCACGCCCACCTCCTTGCCTCTTCCTGCCCCTTGTGTTGCTCAATCATTCACTTAACAATCAAGTGCGTATCACCTCTGGGCTCCAAAGGGGATAAGTTGATACTGAGTGGTAAGGCCAATGTTCTTAGGTCAAATGCCCCATGGCCAAGAGAAGCAGTGCTGAGATCGAGAGGAGGCTGCAACCAGCCAAAACACGGGGACGTTGTAATCAATGACCCCTCAGCAGCTCCCAAGCTGCTCTCTGGAGCGGAGCCATCTTGTCCTCACCAACTTTCACAGGGCCAGGAGAACACGTGGTTTGCCCTAGGGAGCTTATGTGTGAGAGCCAAAACTCAAACTCCTGGCCACACCCTCAGTCTGGGTGACTTCCATGGCCTGCAGCGCAGTGCACCTGGGTAGGCAGTGACCCCGGAAGACCTGCCCGAGAAGCTGAAAAGCTGGCTGTACGGTGTGGCTCGACATCAGCTCAGAACTCCGTTGTCATGGTCACTTTCTAGTTGCTGAGACACAAAGCCAGCACCCACGTTATAAAGGAGGAAAGGTTAATTTTAGCTCACAGTTTCAGGAGGTCTCATCCATCCATGGGCAGCTGGCCTCGGTGGAAGGGGCTGGCAAAGGCCTAGCTGGAGAAAAGCTATGCAAGGCATCACACCAGGAAACAGAGAGCAAGAGAAAGGGCAGAGGTAGCATGCATCCTGTAGGCATGATCCACGGACCTGCCCCTTCTGGGTCATGTTCCAGGGATTGCCATCCTGACCAGGCCCCACCACTTAGCGGCACAAGAAATCAACAGATTAACCTCCAACACTGACTGCCTTTCCAAATACAAGACTTTTGGGGACATTCCAGATCCAAACCATAACATCAGTCACTCAGCTTCAACGTGTGGCCTCTTTCAGCTGATCCACTTGTACAATGGGGATCATTTTCCTAATATTCAGACTCAAAATGATACCCCAGAGTGTGGCACACTGACATGCTGGGCACGAGGCACAGGTCTCAGAAGCAAGGTCTCTCTGGTTTTCTCTCAATCAGTTTTGATCCTCTTTTCTCCCAAAGCAAAACACAGAGAGGCTTCTCCTGAAGGTTCCATGTCAGCCCAAGGAGGCTCTTCCAAAAGAACTACAGTCATCCCAAACTCTTCCCAGGAACCCTCTCAAATAACCAGAAAGAAACAGCAATCCCTGAGTGGAAGAGATAAAAAGTCATTATCAGACAGACTTTCAATCTGTTCTTCCAAGAACTGCTCTTGAGTAACCTGGGAGACTTACCTGCACACCAGACCAGCTCAGTGCATTGTCACAATGTCACCTCCTGGAGCCCAGAAGACCTTGTTGCAAACTGTCCCTGGTGCTCAGGCGTCATTCCCCCTAGATACTCATTTCCCAAATGTCCTGCACCCTCATAGAGTCGAAAGAACGAGTGGAGGTTTGCAGACATCTGGGGAGTTCTTCCGAGAGTCTGTGATCAGAACTGCATTTGTTAATCCAATTTCCATCACCATAATGAAATGCCTGAGGAAATTCACTTACTAAAATAAAAGTTTATTTGGCTTACATGGCGGGGGCGGGGGGGGGCGTTAGTCCATGACTCGTTGGCCCCTGCTTAGGTCTGTGGTAAGGCAGCCCTTGATGGCAGAAGCCTGTGGTAGGACAGCTCGCTCACTTCATGAACCAGGGAACAAAAGAGGAAGAAGAAGGGTGCTGGGCCCCTTACTTCCTTTGAAGTCACGCCTCCGCTGACTTCAAGCCCCTTTAGAGGCCATACTTTCCAAAGTTTCCAGCCCCACCTGGATACTTAGGAGCCAAACTGTAGGAACAGCTGACTATGAAAATGTATCGTTTAGGGCAGGGTTTCCCAGCTTCGGGGCCACAGACTGGCACCAGTTTGTGGCCCTGTTAGGAACTGGGTGATGCTTTCAGATTTACAGCTGCTCCCTGACCACCTGAGCTCCCCTCCTGTCAGATCAGCAGGGACACTAGATTCTCATAGGAGCATGCAGCGCTCTGTGAACTGGATGTGAGCAACCTGGCAGATTAAGAAGAGCCGCTTCACCTAGGGTGGCATCTGTATGAGTCTCCTAGAAACTTACATGATCTTCCTCAATTTGCTTTTTTTTCCTTGGGCTTTAAAAGGTTTCCATGGTATAATTTTTTTTTATGTTTGGACCCTGTATCTCTCAGGCAGCTGTAAACTAAGCTCAATTCGCAAGACACCTTTGGAAGGTTTGTAACAGGAGAACACAGACCACATGAGTCCCTGTGCACACAGATCCCTCGGGGTGCAGAAAGCAGGATTAGCGCTGGCTCTGGGAGACCCAGGCCTCCTTCCCGGCCTCGGCAGGCCTTGCAAACTCCTCCAGCCCAGGGCCTCAGCCGCAGCAGGGAGCGTTACTGCCCTCCCGCAGGGTGGCCCTGAAGAGGAAGGATAGAAGTAGCCGCCCCGAGTTCAGTCGCATCCTGGCTTTTCCTACTTTCCTCGTTCAGGCCACTGGCAAGCGCCTTCCCAGAGCCTTGTGCAAAAGAAGGAGCTATTCAAATAAATTACTTTTTTAAAAGCTGGAGGTCACACTTGCCTCAGTGTGCCATGCCAGCGGCCTGAAGCACAGAGCCAGGTTCTGCCATGGTTCCTGACAAGGCTGAAACGCTTTCTGTCCTGGGCCGCAGTGCCTGGTGCCCACTTCCTGCCCTGGGTGTGTTGGCTTCCGGAGGTCGGAGGCCAGAACACTCAAGACACTTCCCGAGGGAGGAAGTCTGAGCTTTGCAGGGCTGGTAACCTCAGGGGCTGGGAAGCTGGGGCTCTGGAGCTGGGCCAGCCGGGAGAGGGTCCTCATTCAGAGCACCTGTGCTACAGCTCTGGATCCAAGTGGCCTGCTGTGCATCCAGGCAGAGCCGACTAAGGACATCATTCTTTCATCCTGATGGGCTTCTCCTCCTCTGGCTGGACCCAAGACCGGGGCTAGTGTGCCAAGCCTTTGCCCCACCCCTTAGAGTCTAGTGTGCAAGCAGTGTTCGACGTAGGAACCAAGCCTACAGGACTGGAGGTTGCATGGGTAGTAATAGTTCACTCTAGGCCTGACCCAGGCACACAGATTTGTACGTACGGCCACTTGACCTAAATCTGGTATGTTCTCCAAAAGCCTCATGTGTTTGAATGGTGGGGATCCTCTGCAGATTTCACAGGTAACAAATGCCCTTAGGATGTGGGGTCTGGTGAGAGGGGTGGGTCACCATATCACCAAGGACCACTGAGGGAGCTGCCTGGCAGGATATAGTCCAGCCCCAGCCTTTCCCCACAGCTCGATCCTTCCTCTTGCAATGTCATGGGCAGCTGTTTTGCGTCAGACCCTTTCTGCCATTGTCAGCTGCCCACGAGTGGGCTAGACCTCCTGAAACTGTGAGCTAAAAATCAACCTTTCCTCCCTTAACTTGTGGGAGTTGAGTATTCTGTCCCAGAAAATAAAAGGTAACGAAGACACTCATCAAAATAAATAAATAAAATTAAAATTTTTTTTCTTTTTTAAAGATCCAGGCCTAGTCGCCTAGATCTGGAACCCAGCTCTCTGGGAGACTAAAGTAGAAGGATTTCAAGTATGAACCCAGCCTGATCAACTAAGGAACACCTTCTCAAAGTCAAAATCAAAAAATGGGCTGGGGATATAGCTCAGTATGAAGGCCCTGGGCACGATCCTCAGCACCATACACGCACGTACAGTGACCCCACAGCTGGCCATTCAGACTCCCTCAGAGAGCTCAGCATCCTAGTGCGTGGACTCTTCAAAGCAATGACGCACCCATACAGGATGGGTCACGGATCCTAAGCATTCCCATACACAAGTCCCTCCTCACTTTCTAAGGAAGGCAGCATTCAGGGATAACATGGATACCAGCTAACGACACAGTGTGGTGGTTAATTTTGTGCATCAGCTTCATTCAGCCACATGTCAGAGAGTTCATCAGATGTGCGCAAGGTTTAGGCCATGCTGGGTTTTTGTTTGTTTTGTTTTGTTTTGTTTTCAGATGAGACTAACATTTGAATCGTATGTCTCTGAGCAGATGACTTTCCGTCGTGTGGGTGGCCTTACTCAGTTTGCTGAGGCCCTAAAATATCCTGAGGCCCACTGAGGAAGAGAGAATTCTTACTCCGCACTACCTGGGTTTGGGCTGCAACCTCAGCTCTTCCCTGGGGCTCTAGCCTGCCAGCTGCTGTGTAGGCTTTGAACTCACCAAGTGTGTACAATGGAAGGAATCGGTTTTTAAAATGAAACTCCTTTGATTGATGACAGACAGATAGAAAGAGTATCAGTCAGCTGTCCCATTGCTGGGACAACATACCCAACTTTTGAGACCCAAACCATCCCAATGTCCCACGTGGGTTTCAGAGGCGTAACAAAGGCCCCATGCACCAGCTCACGCTGTACCCCCTCAGCTGCAGGTCATGTCCAGTCGCCCAAACCCCATGGGATGGAACGTGGCAGCCCGGCGGAAAGGCGACTAGCATCATGAAGCTGCAACGTGTCCCCGTTACCGCCTAGTGCATCCCTGTCACCGCGTGCTGGGCCTGAAGGGGACAGAGATGACCAGCCCGTTTCCTGCCCCAGAGCATACCAAATCTGACAAAGAGCCAATAAGCCAGGTCTCAGCACTCTGGGAGGCTGAGGCAGGAAGACTGTCTACCCTGGGCAACTTAGCAAATTAAAGAGAACCTGTGTCCACAGCAAAAATGAAAAGTTGGCTGCAGCTGAAGCTCAGTGCAAAGGTTGGAACCCCAGTAACGAAAACACACAAAAAAATTAAAAAGAAAAAAACCAACAAGTAAATCATGGTACAGTTATATGGAGACTATCACATGTGTTACTAGCTTCAAACTCTTTCGTCCTCAGTGAGCAAACTCAAGCAACGGTGCCCTAGTCAGCATGTCAGTTTTCTATTGCTGTTCACGGCCATGCTGTGCGTGAGTCCCACCCATGCCCAAGGGAGCAGTGGCCCACAAGGGCCATTGGGGTCATCATTAAGCTCTTCCCACCTTGGTCAGGACAGGCTAGGTGACGCTGCAGTGACAACAATCCCTAGTGCAATCACGAGCTGCCTGGGACCCGCTCCAAGCTGTCTCCACACTTGGGAGGCCCCACGGCCAGGGAAGGGGAAGTGGAGGGGGTCGTGCGACAGAAACACCCGGCATCTCACGGCTCCTGTCTGGCGGTAAAACCCACCGCAGTGACTCGTGACCGGCCCTAAGGACTGGCAGGATAAGGGAATTGTCAGAAGGAGCGTGGCGCTGGGGGATCAGCTCTGCCCAGCCACTCCACCAGGCGCAGGATTGGTCAGGCCCTGCCACTTGCAAGGGGCAGATAGAAACCTCCCCACGCCTGCTCAGTCTCAAAGAAGTCCGTGTTAGCTCACAGCTAGAAGCAACCCTCGCAGCTGGCAGATCTGCAGAGGTCATGTGGCCTTGCCTGGGGCTGGAGTTGGAGCGCAGAGTGTATTAGTAATGGCGAATGGAGGGACAGAAAGGAGGGAGGAGAGGAGGAAGGAGAGGGGGAGGGAAGGAAGCAAGGAAGGAAGGAAGGAAGGAAGGAAGAAAAAAAGAAAGGGAGAAAAAGGAAGAGAGGGAAAGAAGGAGAGAAGGAAACAGGAAGGAAGGAAGAAGGAAAGAAGAAAGAGAGGGAGGGAGGGAGGGAGAGACGACAGAGGAGGGAATCGCAGCTCCCACAGCCAGCCCAGCTGCTTCGTGTTTATTTCATCGTCACTAAAGCTCCGCACAGTAAATGTCATGAATGCCACGCACCTGGCCAAGTGGTGACAAATTCTGCAGTCACATGGCACAGAGGAACAGCAAAGCCAAGGACACTCCGGACTCTGGAGAGGTGCCTGCCGAGTCCTTCTGCCCGAGCCGGCGCTGGGGTTGGGGGCCGGGGGCGTCGGGCAGGGCCCCACCTGCCTCTTCCTGTGACAGCCCCGTCCGAGGTTGGGGGCTTGCGAAGCTTTGTCCCCTAAAACACAGGGCTCTTTTCCTGACCCCTGGCCCAGCACAGAGCCCAGCCCTGGCAGACCTGGAGCCAACTTTCCAGGTGGGTAGCCAAGAGTTGAAACAACAAGCTCAAAAACACATCCCATAAACAGGGACAGAAATACTGCCTCTAACCAAAGGACACTAACGTCAACAGGAACCCTGCAGGCAGCTCCCAGGCTTAGCCTGCCCACAGCCCCACCACCTCCTGGCCAGCACTGGGGCGTCAGGGCCGGCCACATGCCTCAAGCTCCCGGTTCCTGACCCCACAGGCAGACACAGAGTTTGGGGGGGGGGGGGAAGTCGAGGAGTCTCTTTGCTGCCCAAGTGACCTCCTGTTCTAGCTGAGACATTAGCACCCCAGACTTCGTGTGACTTAGCCCACTGTTCCATGCAGAAGAGGCCATCTTGGCCTCCTCAAATCACTGTCACAGACAGTAATAGCTGGGCTTGGGCCACAGAGAAGAACCGAAACCTCTGCAATTTCCCATAACTCCATGGGGCTGAGGACAAGGACATGTTCTTGGCCTCCTACAGCACTTAGGGAATGGCCCAAGAGGTGATGGTCAGTCCTGTTCCTCCACAGATGCCCAGAGGGTTCTCAGGCCCTGGAGGTCTGTTCTCTGTAGCTACATCAGAATATCTGAGGCAGGGGCCAGGGGTCATACAGGGCAGAAGTTGACGTAGTGCAGGGTTCCGGAGGCTGGGAAGTCTAAGATCTCCCCACAGCAGTATTTAGGGGCCGTCCATGGTGGGAGACAGAGGGCAGCTGAGCATGTGCAAGACAGGGTGAATGAGCAGGACTTGCCACAAACCTGACCTCAAGGTACCTGGCTGCTCCCGAGTAGATGGCACTGTCCTACCCATGAGGATAGGGCATCATGATCCAGTTACCTCCCAAGGTCCCACTCTTAGTACTCCCGTGAGGGCAATTTCATTTTAATATAAAACTAAAGGGAAAGGAAACCTTTGGGCCATGTCAGAACTTAACCTGCAGCAGCTGAGATTTGGTATTCACCAAAAGGATTTTCTCCTGTGGGTGAGCAGGGAGGTAGGCTTGCGTGGGTAGGGAACTGCAAAAGCGTAGAACGGAGATGTGCCAGGCCTAGCAGTACAGCCCGGTAATCTCAGCATTCTAGGAGGCAGAGGCAGGACGACTGAAAGTTCAAACGTGACCTGAGCAGCTTAGTGACTTAATAAGACCCTGCCTCAAAAATCAAAAAAATAAAATGGACTGGGGTTGGAGCTCAGCGTGAAGACCCTGGGTGCGATCCTCAGCCCCACAAAACGAGGAGAAGCAAGGGACCACGGGGGCTTGGTGCCCTGGTCCATGATGACAAGGATGAATGCGGTGAATACCGTGGTGATGTGGTGGCTTGGCTCTGGAATGTCCTCCAAAAGCCACATGTAATTGGATGTTGTAGAATATCCACAGGTGCCATATGCTGGTAAGAGGCGGGGCCTAGCTTGACCCAGAAGGGGCCGGTCACTGGGATATGCATGAGCCTATCCACATTCCTCACTCTCTCGGCTTCCTGTCCACCGTGCCCCCACATATGCTTCCAGCACTGCCAGATGCCCATGAGCAGACTGCGACCTCCTGAAATTGTGAGCTAAGTAACTCTTTCCTCCTTTAGGTTGTGAGTGTTGGGTATTGTACCCCAGCAATGAAAAAACAGCCAAGGCAGGTGACTTTTAGGCCATACACCCTACCTGACCGCAGTGTGTCCCAGCTCTGTGCCCTGTGACTGGACTACGCTGACAGCTGTGCTCATATCTGTCCCACAGCTTAGGGTAGGCACCTCTGCTGGGCCAGCACCAAAGGAACAGTGTGGACCCCCAAACCAGATTCAGAGCCAAGGATCTGAGATTGAATGGTTTATTTGGGATGGAGACCAGAAACTCCTGTGGAGAAGGGGGAATGAGACAGGAAAGAGGCCACCAGATCACTCTAGAGCCTTTGAGCACGGTCCAGCCTGGCCTTGGGCCCTGGTCCCCCCAGTCAACATCAGCAGACTGAAGAAGTCACCTCAGAGTTGCCTTAGCAATAGGACAAGGAGTTGGGCACTTACTCAGCCCTGTGCCTAGAGCAGGGAGGTGTGCTGCCAGCATCCAGGCAGCTACCCTGGGGCCACACGTCCAGAATAAAAGTTTCACCTTAATTGTTCATGGTTAGACCACTGGAGGCCTGATTCCTGCCTCTATGACCCCATTTTGGCCATGACCATGAAGGAGCAAGTGGCCCAGCCTAGCTGTAGCAGGGGGAGGCAGGTCTCACAGTCCAGGAAAGCCCAGTGGAAGGGTCCTGCTGTTTGGGGGATTCAGAGTGTACTAGTCATGTCCCTGTCACTGGGACATAATGCCTAATGCCCACAACTTAAAGGAGAAGAGCTTTATTGGGTTTATGGTTTTGGTGGGTTCAATCCATGGTCATCTGGCGCCAAGTCAGGAACACCACGGCAAAAGGGCGTGACTGAGTACAGTCACTCACCCCACGGCAATTGGGCAGCAGAGAGACGAAGGAGAAGCTGGGGATGAGAAAAAACCTTTCTGTCCCACCCCCAGGGACCTGCCTCCAGCCGGGGCTACCTCCCAACAGCATGTGAACTCATCAACGCACAAATCCACGGATGACCACAGCACCCTGTGATCCCGTCATCTGCCAGACACGTGGAACTTTGGGGGACATTTTCTATGTGAACATAGGGGAGGAGAAGAGGAGGACAGGGCATCCTGGGTATGGGGTCGGTGGGAAGAAGAGACTTCAGGGTCCTGTTGTGTCTGTAGATGGACATGGGCTCCTGAAGAGACCCTGAGGGGCATCAGGCAGAGGACTAGGCATGAAGGTGACCACACATAACGTAATGAGCTGGGTGGCCGGGGGCCTGCACCTTCACCTGGCCCTCCCTTTGGAGATCACAATATCCAGCCGGGCTTAGAGTTGGGATCCTCCGCTCCTACTCCATCCCACTTCATGGAAAGACTTCATAGCCATTCAAGTTTGGGCCAGAAAGAACCACATGCATTTTAAACCAGCTTTAATCAGTCATTATCTGGGGATTGTTTTGGCAGTAAGTGTCCCTGGTACTTCCGACTTGTGCCCAGAGTCCAGCTGGCCAACTGAGACCTGAGGACACGATATGTGGACAGGATGGGGCTGGGGTCTGGTGCAGTACAGAACACGAACCCTCTAGCAATCACAGGGAGGCATTCCCCTCTCAGGAAAGAGACACACGAATCCTGGTTGAACTGGCAGCCACTTTGTGACCTCAGGGGCACCCAACCTCAAGGTGGAGATGACGGTATGTGTGCCAGAGAGGGTTAAACCAAGACACAGAGCTAGTAACTGAGGCATTTTGAGGTAGTTGTGTCAGGGAATCGAACTGTGTGACCAGAAGCTGGCAAGGAAAGTCGATAGTTGTAGGGCTGGCCACCACGAAGGGCAGGCTAGATCTCCTGAGGACACCCTGGAGCTGCACCAAGGGCAGGATTTCCTCTTCCTCAGGGGGCCTCAGCTCTGCTCTCACAGCCTCCCAGCTGAACAGGTCCACCAAGAACTGGCATGATGTCCCTTACCTACAGTCAACTGATTGCAGGCTCTGAATACAGCCGTGTGTGTGTGTGTGTGTGTGTGTGTGTGTGTGTGTGTGTGTGTGTGTGTGTGTGTATGTGTGTGTGTCCATAGAGCCAACAGCCCAGCAGAAGGGCCACAGGCCTGGAGACCCCTGGGGCCTCTGTAGGACGTGGGGTGGGGAGTCTTCCCAGGAAGTGATCTCTAAGTTTGGTCTGGAAAAACGAGAAGGAAGCAGCCAGAGAGATTAGGGGACAGAAAGAAGGAAGGGCCTATGCAGAGGTCAAAGGTTACACAGGAAGCAATAACTACAAGTTCTGGAGATGGCCAAGGCTGTGTGACTAGGAACAAGCAGCCAAACCTCTCCGTGCCTCTCTGACCTCGAGTATGAGGTATGATTTTTTTAAATACCATAAACATTAACCTTTAATTTTTTATTACAATAAAAGACACATTACCATTAATCCCCTTTATGAGGTATGAGAAAAACACAGCAAAGGCACATGCCAAGCCCTGTCCAGTGGATGGATGATTGATTTGGGACAGGGAACAGCTGTGACAGCACAAAGACACTTTCAGGAAAGAACTTTAGAGTGGCCAGGACCATGGGATGAGGGAGTTAAGGTAACAGGGAGTTCTTTGAGGAGGACTGTGGCAGTGTGGTTTTACTATAATAATTTTGTTTCTTAATACTGAGCCAGGCCACACGGTGCAGGCCTTTATTTTATATTTACTTATTTATTTTCTACAGGTGTGTCGCATGCCATCTTCCCAGCCTACGTGGTGCTGGCGATTCTAAGCCAGGATTCCGCACTTGCTAGGTAAGCGCTTTTAACCAATGAGCTACGTCTCCAGCCCGTGTAACAAGTGTTCTTACATGTAAGCATTCATCAGCCCTTGAGAGACTTTCCTGCATTCCGATTCCTGCTCTGTCCTTCCACACCAGGCTGTGGCCCCTCAGGGTCCCAGCCTCTGCCAGCTGTCACAGGGATCCGGGCAGCTGAGGCGTCACCCTCTCACCCATCCTCCATACAAGCAAGTGGCTTCATCTCTGGGTCTCAGCTGGGGTTAGGAGGTGGGCCTGGTAGGCAGGGGTGGGTCACTGAGGGTGTGGCCTGGAAGGAGATTCTTGCCATGGTCTCCCTCTAACTGCTTCACTTCCTGTCTTGCCATGCCATAAATAGCTAGGCCCTGCACCGTGCCATATGCCCATGCATGGCCTGAGACTTCTCAACCGTGAGCTAAAACTCTTCTCACGTAAGTTGTGGTATTGTGTCCCCGCAATGAGAAAGTGACTGAAACATTTGCCATGGTACATCTGGCATCTGATGCATGTATTTGGATGTTGTGGGTTGTCTATGGATGTCCTGTGCTGTTAGGAGATGGGACCTGATCAGAAGGGATGGATCACTGGGCCATGACCCGGAAGGAGTGGATCAATCAGCCATGACCCAGAAGGAGTGGGTCACTGGGCCATGACCCGGAAGGGTATATCATAGCTTTCTCCTCCTCATACATTCTGTTTCCTGTTGTGGTGTTGCAATCGACTTCTCTCTCGCTAAGCCTCATCCGGGCCCTCCCACCATTGCCAGATGACCTCCAAACTGTGAGCTACACCCAATCTCCCTTCCCTTATGTTGTAGGTGTTGGGTATTGTGTCACAGCAATGGGAAAGTGACCACCACAGTTGATCTCCCAGCCACGTATTCGTTTCAGTGTCTAGCACACAGACCACCCTGATCGCCACTACCTCAGTGCCTCCTGGCTTTCAGTGTTGCAAGGACTGTTTGCTGCCAGGATTTGTTTGGTTTTCTCCTTGTCCTGAATGTAAGGCTGCCCCATGAACTCATCCACAAGTCCCAGCTGGGTGTGAGTCTGTCAGGCAGTCCTACGCCCAGGCACCCCCAGGGAGAGAGCACACAGGTCCCGTCCAGAGGAAACATGGCTGGGCTGCCACCACCCCCTGCACACGCTGTTCTGCCTGGCATGGGCTACCTACAAAACAGGAAGGCGCAGCTCTGCTCCCTGGCCGGGGCCTTGAACACCACCAACTAGATAAACAACACGGGCATTGGACAGATGTAGACATGCCCCAGGGAGATGCCTGTGTGTTTACTGGCCGTGCCCGGGACGTCATGCTCCGCTTCCTTCATGCCTGTGGTCATTGGTCCTGGGACAGTGCAGCCAACTGGTCCCATCCTCTGCCCTCCCATGGCGCCAGGCACTCCAGAACTGGGTGGAACAGATGCAGGTCCTGAGCCCCATGTTCATGCCCAGTTTTCTAGTGGACTAGATCTGCTCCTTGAATTTTGCAGGTCACTAGCAGCTGCTGGCGTGGAAGCAACACTCAGGGTGAGGTGGGGGTCTCTCCCGCTCACTTCCCAGGGCTGTCTCCCGCCTGGCCCCGGTCCTTGGCTGTACAAGGTCCTAACAAATTTCTGCCACTAGAGTCCTGGACCCACCCATTTCACACAGAGGAGCTATGGAGTCTCCTTGGGCACAGCCTTGTGACCTCAGGAGGGTTGCTGGAGCTCTGCAAGCCTCTGTTTGCCAACCGGGGACTGCTGTCTGTGACGTGTCTGGCGGAGCTACGTGTAGGGCCTAACTGAGTCACTACACCAGCTCTGTGCCCTCAGTCACGTGACAAGCCTGGCTGCAGCCGTTTGCTGTACACAGCATCTTGGGTGCTTCTTCTCGAGACTGAGCTGCAGACACTTGCCATTGCACCGGGAGGAGAGCGAGAGGGACCTAGGAAAGCAACTCCCGGACCTGGTGGCACAGGCCTGTCACCCCAGCACCCTCGGAGGCCGAGGCAGGAGAATTTCAAGTTCAAGCCCGGCCTGGCGATCTTAGGAATTCAGTGAGACCCTGTCTCTATAAAAAGAACTAGCTTGGCCTGGTGATGCATGTCTGTAATCCCAGCACTCTGGGACACAGGAAGAGCACAAATTCAAGCCCAGCTCGAGAAACTTAGTAAGACGCTGCCTTAGGAAAAAAGAAAGAGAGAGAGCGAGAGAGAGAGAGAGAGAGAGAGAGAGAGAGAGAGAGAGAAGAAATTGAGAAGAGGGAGGGATGTAGTTCAGTGGTAAGGACCTGGGTTCAATCCTCAGTACCACAAAAAGAAATATAAAATAAAGTAAAACAAAATAAAGAAGCTGGCCAAGGCCACAGCCAGAAGGGGTAGCCCTGCCCCATGCCCTGGCATCTGAGCGTCCACAGGGGGCTCACTCCTCTGCCTGCTGCAGTCTGGGCCCGGAATGGACACGGAGAGAGAAACTTCCCCTGGAAAGTTGGAGAAGTCGCTCCCCGCCCCACCCAGGTGCCATCCCGCCCTCCGGGCACCCCAGTCCCAGACACCACCGCAGGAGCCTTCCCGGATCGCCCGCCTGGTGGGCGTGTCGCGTCCTCTCTTCCACGCAGGCTGGACCCGTCCCCAGCGGAAGCGGAGGCGTGGAGCCCGCCCGGACCACCTCCCCGGCCCCGGCATAAAGGGGCGCCCGCTGGGCTGCCGGACGCCGGCAGGATGACGCCCCGCGCTCGGGCACTGCTCCTGCTGCTGCTGCTGGCGGGGCTCCTGGCGGGGGCGCGGGCCGCTCCGCCGACCTGCTACTCCCGGATGCTGAGCCTCAGCCGGGAGATCACCGGGGACTTCCAGCGGCTGCAGGCGGCGGAGCCCACCGTGAGTCCTGACCCGCGCCCCTTCTCTTTCTCCCTCTCTCCCCTTCCTTCTTTCTCTGGGGGCGCAGGCCTGTCCGTGCACCCACGCGGGAGACGGGGCTGGAGAATCTCGAGTTTGAGCCCCGCCTGGTCCATTTAGGGACAGCCTGGCTCTTATATACCTCAGTGGTAAAGCGCTTCTGTGATATTGGTAAGAAAAAAAAAAAAACTAAATAAAGGACTGAAGAAGGGAGAGAGAAGCAGGAAACTGTGGGTGGAAGAAAGAATGTCCTTCGTGGGAGGCTCAGGCCTGTAATTCCAGCTCTCTGGGAGGCTGAGGCAGGAGGGTTCTGAGTTTGAGCCCAGTTTGGGAGACTAAGGGACTTAGCAAAACTGTCTCCAAATAAAAAACCAAAAACGTGTTGGGGATCTGGCTCAGAACAGAGCCTCTACTCCCCACGACCACATAAATAATACATTAGGTTTTTTTTTTTCTAAGGGCTATGACTCTGATACCAATGGTTTGCTTACTTTTAAAATGAGGAAAGGTCATCAGAGATACAAGTTTTGTTCGGACTTGGTAAGAGACACCATAGAAATTTTTGTAAAATGAAAAAAGGAAGAAAACACCAGCTTCCTGCGGCCTAGCATGTGATATGGTAGTCAAGCTTTGCTTAGTTCCGTGTCGGCCTGGTGATCAGGTGTGTGTCCCACGTCTTACCTTCTGAGGGAACCAGTCACACAGCCTCCTACCTCAGTTTCCCTTTCTGTAAAATTGGATCACAGTGACACCCCCTATCCAGGAGGAGGACAGGTCTAAGGAGTCATGCAGAGCTGAGACTAGGCGTGGCGGACGTCAGCACCTGGGCAAACCCACGGCTGGCGCCCTCCGAGGGCTTCTCCACCTTAGAGAGCCTGGATCCCAATTAAAAATGTCACGCAAATGCTTATAAATGCTTCAAACAGAACCTGATGCTGCCCGGACATTGGGACCCACAGCTCCCTGGCACCCTCCTGCCGTCCGCCCAGGTGGCACGCCCTGAGGGCCCATGATGGCAGTCGTAGGCTTTCTTGAATGGTTGAGAAGCACAAAGGACAAAGAAGAAAATGCAGTCTCCTGTAGCTCCAGCTCCTGCTGCCCTCCCGTTCCCAGGGGTGCGCGTCTGCCTCTGTCCCACAGGCGTGTTCAGAGAGATGCGTGGGCTGGCCGTGGGGGCTAACAAATTCGGATCAAACAGCACAAGAGGTTTGGCAGCTTCCTTATTAATGACACCGTCAGATCAGTTAAGCCTTTGGTACATTGTGTCGTTGCCTGTACTGCAATTTCCCCACAAAGGTCTTGCTGTGGGGTGCACCGAGCAGCCATCTTGTCAAACGAATCTGGTTTCAGAAGGCCAAAAGAAGTCACAGGGCTCAGATGGCAGAGTTGGAGGGAAGCAGGCAGGTGATGTGCCCCAGCGCTGCTGCTGAACAACAGAGGAACCGAGTCGCCACAAGGTCCCACGGGATTCCTGTAGGCTAGGAATCGGGTCTTCCAGCCGGGAGTCCTGCACACACAGAGGTGAAGACAGTGGTGGCAAACTGCAGGGACAGATCCATCTGTGGGTTACGGGATTTACTAAGTCTAAGTCATAGCTTTACTAAAATGAAAAATGGTTGCATATGTTATGTAAATACAGTATATTTATTATATATGTTTCTTACTTGTATATGAATACATCTAAATATACTTGTAGAGTTATTATATAATAAACATCTATAAAACTCATGGATGTAAACATATAGCTCCACGTGTGTGTGTGTGTGTGTGTGTGTGTGTGTGTGTGTGTGTGTGTGTGTGTGTCTAGAACAATGCTCTAATTCCTAGTAAAGGCTGTGTTCTGAAACTATGGTACTGACTTTTTTACACCAGGAGGTTTCATGAAAAATAGTTTTTCCATGGCGGTAGGGGGAGATGGTTCTAGTGTCCCACCTCAGGGCCCCCTCAGCTCATCAGGGATTAGATTCTGACAAGGAACATGCAACCCAGGTCCCTTGTGTGTGCAGGTCACGGTAGGGTGCATGCTCCTATGAGAACCTAATGCCGCTGCTGGCCTGACGGGGTGGAGCTCAGGGTCACACAGGTGATGGGGAGAGGCTGACACTTACCTCCTGCTGTGTGGCCTGGTTTCTAAAAGATCATCCTGGCCAGGGAGTTGGGGGCTCCTGTTCTAACAGTTGAATTCTGGGAAAGTTATTTTCCGTTTTGAGATACAAGACAATATTGTGGATGTCTCTGCTCCGAGATCTGGGGCAGGCTGGGCTATTGGGAGGGTGGCAGGGAATCCTCTGTGAGCAGACTGAGGCTGCGGCACTCTGAGCTCCTCGGTGACACGTATCTTCTCTGCAGGAGGCGTGTGTGATGTACCTACCCCGGCTGCACCTGGATATCCACGTAAGAGACTTCTGCCTGGTAGGGGAGGCAGGGAGGGTCTGAACCTTGGCCAGGGGCCAGGCTCAGCGGCCAGGGCGAGGGTCTATATGGGGAATGTGAGGGGCAGTCAGATCCTGTCCCTCTGGCTCCTGACTTGCAGTTCCCTGTGCCCTCCCTGTCACCCATCCTAGAATTACTGCGTGCTGGCCAAGCTGCGTGACTTCGTGGCCTCGCCACAGTGCTGGAGGCTGGCCCAGGTGGACGCCCTGAAGGACAAAGTGCGGAAGCTGTACGTCATCATGAACTCCTTTTGCAGGCGGGTGCGTGCTCTTCCTGCTGCTGCCCGCAGGGATGCTTGGAGCGTCGTGCAGAGGGGCCGGGGAGGAGGCCCGGAGGAGCAGGAAGGTTTAGACCCGCTTCCTGCAGGGCTGGTGGCCCAGGCCTGTAATCCCAGCACTCTGGGAGGCTGAGCCCGGAGGATAACAAGCTTGAGACTAACCTCAACAAATTAGAATTTAGCAAGATCCTATCTCAAATAAACAAGAAAAATAGGGGCTGGAGGAATGACACAGCAGTTAAAGTGCTTGCCCAGCAAGTGCAAGGTCCCGAGTTCAATTCCCAGCACTTGGGAAGTTGAGGTTCAGAGCAAAGGTCTGAGTTCTGTTTTGACTCTTCAGCAAAGGCAGAGAGGAAGACAGACAGACAGACAGACAGAAAAAGTGCCCACTGTGCACAGCTCCCTTCAGCAGCTGCTGTCATCCTTACTAAGTGATGGGACTCAAGGGCGAGGCCCCTCCCCGCTAGGAGAGCCGCATACACATGCTGGTCACATCTCCAGGGCCACTTCCTGGCCAGCTGGTGGACAGAGGTGACTTTCCAAGGATTCTGTGATGAGGGTTCCAATAGGACGTGGGAAGGATCCCAGGGCACACACTGCCTCCAGATGGCTCCACGGGGTTCCCAGTGTCCCCTGTCTCGTAGGAGTGGCCCTTGTGCCTCTGGGGCACTTTCCTTGTTACACGTGAACTGGAGACACAACATAGCTGACTTCCCGCCATTGCTGCAAGGACAGTACTGACTGCATCCTCGCAGTGGGCTGGCGCTGTGACAAGTGCCGCGATCCTAAGATGCCCGGGAGGGTGGCGAAGCCTGAAATTCCCAGATCCGGCCTGGCAGCAGTTATCCTTCCTAAAATCTTATTCATCCCAGCTGTTGCGTTATCATTTCTTTGACTCTGCGTACCCCCACCCGGTGCCTGGCCCTCCTTTCTTCCTCCCCCCAACCTACAGGGGGACACAGGAGGATGCTAGAGGCAAGAGCAGTCTGACAGGGGGTGTAGACTCACGAGAGCTGGTTCCCAAAGCCTGGGTGAGAATTGCTGCTCAGTAGTTAAAATGCAATCATTCGTTCATCCATTCTCTCGCCCATTCAAACCCCTGCCCATCTGGTCAACCAGGGACTGAGTGCATTCCACTGGTAAGAGTGACAGGGACTCAGGAGATGTGCTGGGAAGGTGGAGTAAGAAGACGCCAGCTCTCCCTGGGGGAGGAAGAGGCAGGAGGTCCTCACCCTGCGGGGAACACCGAGTAGCCTGAGGCAGAACCAGTCCTCCACCTGCGCGTGGGCTCCCGGCAGCCCGCAGGAGCCCTCTTTCCCATGGTGTATCTTTTCCAGGACTTGGTGTTCCTCTCAGATGACTGCAGTGCCCTGGAGTCTCCAGTCCCAGCGACCACGGTCCCACCACCGAGCTGAGACAGCCAGGCTGGAGGGGGAGCCCGGGGGGACTGGGCTGGGCCAGCGCCAGCCACCACCCCGCGGGCCCCCGATACTGCAGCATCAGGACCTGGCAGGCGTCCCATCTGGACTGGGGCTGACCCAGGAGGTTCCTCTGAGCATAGCATTAGAAGCCAGCTTAGAGATGCCATCCGAGCCAAAGAGGGCTCAGCAGCTTCTGTTTACGAATGTGCAGTTTGAAAACAAGGAAAACTGTTTCTCTGGCTTTCCGTGGAATCTTGGTACCATTTTCTCCAGTTAATAAGAACCTGCTCCCATGTAACCAAGCTTCTGCTGTGCTCCTCTGTCACTGCAAACTCCCCTTTCTTCTGGGGGGAAGGGGGGACAGGGTTACTCGGATCCAGCCCGGGGTCTTCACACTGAGCTGCAGCCCCGGCTCATTCTTGTTTTTATTTTGAGACAGGGTCTTGCTGACTCACTAAGCTGGCCAGACCAGGCTGGAACTTGCAGTCTTCCTGCCTCAGCCTCTGGGCGCCCTGGGATGACGTGCCTGTGCACTGCGCTTGGCTCTTTTTATTTTGGTAAGAGTCTTAACTGCCCTGGCCTTCGCACGGTGCTGGCAGGACCCACTTTTCAGTAGCGGGGGTGAAAATCAAATAAAGGCGACCCACAGCCTGCTGTGTTTAGCCCAAGTGGATGTCACTTGGTTTCCGCGCGTGTCCAGGGAGCTCCCGAGTGTCACATGATGGCGTCTCTTTCCTCCCGTCTGTCAAGGGCAGGTGCCTGGCTCTGCTCCACCTCCCCTGCTGTGCACGTCTGCTCCTGAAATGTTGGGACGCACTCCAGGGGACGCACAGTCCCTTCGAGGAGCCCACGTTGGGGACAGATGGCGTTGTGTCCACGGGCAGGACTGTGCTCAGCACTTGTCAGACATCTCAGTGCCCTGACTCACACAGCAGACCTGCAGGTGGGCCTCACAGAAGGGAGAGGCTCGGGTAGTTTGAGTGACGTAACTTGCCCCAGGTCACCTACTGGCCAGTGGGGACACCTCAGTGGAGAGCGTGCGATTCCCCAAAGCTGGCTCCTTACAGGTGAAACCTGCTTTGTTTAATTAATTTAGGAGTCTATCTTAGTTGAATTTCTCCTTGCTGGGACAGGATACCTGATACCCACAAGTTAAGGAAGGAAAGGTTTGTTTTAGCTCAGTTTCAGGAGGTCTCGGGCCACTTATGGACAGCTGGCAATAGTGGAAGCACTTGAAGGAGGCCTAGCCAGCAAGGCAGGATAAACAGGAAGCCGAATAAGCGAGGAAGGGCGCAGTAAGCATATATCCTTCCAGGTCATGTCCCAGGGATCCACCCCTTCCAGGTCAAGCCCAGTGGCCCGCCCCTTCCACAACCTCCAGATCCATGGGGATCCTGGGGGTCACTCCAGATCCAACCGTAACAGAGGCACACCCTCAAGTTCAAAGGTTGAGGACTTTGTCATTTTTAGGTAACAAAAGCAAACCCCAGACAGGCACTGGCTCGGGCATTTCAAACTTTTGTGTGTCCATTTCTTATCGAGTCCTTACTAGGAACTCAGCAGATTCTGCCATGAGAAATAAAGGATTCCTGCTCCTCCGAGGTTCCCCCAGGAGATCCTTGCAAAAATCTAGATGACAGCAGAGGGGGGACATGTAATGTGAGAGGGGACGGAAAGTTCCTTAAGGGGATTTGGGATTTAGCTGGGCCTAGTGGCACAGGATTGCTTATAAGTCCCAGCACTCAGGGTGGCTGAGACAGGAGGATCACAAGATTGAGCCCAGTCTGGGTAGCACAGTAACTTAGTGAAGCCCTGTCAAAGAGGCCTAGGGGTATAACTCAGAGTAAAAGCCCTGGGTTCAAGTCCCAGAGTACTACCAAAAGAAAAAAGACTTGGCATTGAACCAGATCTTGCTGTATGACCAATAAACTTGCTGAGCTGGAAGCAGGGGAGGAACTCAAGGACGCCCCTCCTCCATAGTGGTCGCCTCACAGCCAAGGGCACGGGCACCTGCAGTGGAGGTGGCTGAGGGGGCGGGGAGCCAGAAGGGGCAGCTGGACTTGCAGCGGGTTCAGCATGCCATTGGCATTGACTATGGCATGCCTGGAGGCAGTATCCCTACCCAGGCACTAGCTGCATGGCCAGGATCATAGGAATGAGAATCCTTTTCTAGGCAGAAAGGCTAGGGCCCACTGGCTATAGGCATCAATTCCTGAAGTCACCACTGGGACTCTGATTCCCTCTGTGGGGACCAGCCCATCAGCAAGCCAGGAGTCTGGCTGGTCAAGCACTGCCCTGACTCTCCCCCCCCCCACCCCTTGTGCCCTGGCTTCCGAAAGGCTCCTGTCCGTCTCACTATGCAAATGGCTCCTAGTCCCAGAGCGGGCAGTCTTCACAGTTCCGGCACTGCCCAACCTTCCCCCTGCCGCTGCCATCTCCTTCTTCGCCAGCTCTCCCTCCCTCAACCACCTTCAGCTGCTTGTGGGCCCCAGCCTCTTGTTCTGGACTCGTGCTATGGTCAGGACCTGGGCTGTTCCCCAAGAGCACCGCGTCATGGAGGTTGATGCAGGGATTCCTGCCCTCTTGAGAGGTGGCCAGGGTTGCAGGGACAGGTTGCTGGGGCTTGACCCAGAAAGGGTAGATGGAGGTGACCCTATGCCTTACATGTCCACCTGGCTGGGTGAGGATGTGCCAATATTTGGTCAGGGTGAATCTGGGGAGCGTTTCTGAAAGACACCAACATGTAAGTGGGTCAGACAGTCCTCCCAGTGTGGACGAGGCTCATCCAGGTCCCTGGCGTGGAACAGAGCAGAAGGCAGAGGAAGGCAGAGGGATCCTCTCCACCTGGTTGGGTAGACTGCTTGAGCTGGAACATCTGTCCACATCTGTCCTAGGGCTGGCTCTCTCCCTGCTCAGGCCTTCTACCTGGACTGGACGTCCTCCATCAGCTCCCCTGGACTTCGTGGATTTGGACTGTGGCTGGAACTGTGCTGTCCGCTCTCTGTCTAGAGGGACACCTTAGCTGTTATAATTGTGAGCCAATTCTTTATAATAAAACACTCAGACACACATGTACACACACGCACACATGCAGATCTATTTTGGTAAAAGATCCATGGCCATGGATCCCCCTCAGAGTCCCCCTCGCTCCTTGGTTTGAGCACACGTGCCCCACTGTCCTGCCGCTTCCGGCAGCAGTTCTGGGCACCCTCTTTCCTGAGCTTCTTTAGCTGCACTGTCGCAGCTGCCTCAGTGCACTGAACCAGTTGAAAATGTTGACATTTCATGGTCATTTTGACTTCGGAAAAAAGTAAGAAGTTGTGCAGTTCCAGCTCCCGTAAGCACGGCAGATGTGGCTACCCACAGTGCCCCTCTTTCTGTTGGATGGCAGGTAGCAACAGCCTTGCCTGTATTCTTGACTACTCAGGAAAGAGGAGTGTCAGCTCTGTTTCAGAAAGGGAGAAGAATGGTGGGTTAAGTGTTCAAAATGAGCAAAAGCAAGGCCCTGTGGCACTCGCCTATAATCTCAGCACTCAAGGAGGCCGAGACAGGAGGATCACAATTTCTAGCCCAGCCTGGGCAACTTAGTGATTGAGTGAGATGCTTTCTTGAAATCAAAATTGAACAGTGATCAGTGTGAAAGCCCTGAGCTGAATCCCCAGTACCACCAAAGAGAGAAAGAAAGAAAGAAAGAAAGAAAGAAAGAAAGAAAGAAAGAAAGAAAAAAGAAAGAAAGAAAGAGAAGCTGCCCAGGCAGTGTAACTTCATGCCTACAAATAGCAAACATTTGATGGAAATTTTAAGATCTTAACAGGCGACTTTCCCTGACCTTTCCAGTAAGTGGTAGCCAACGTTCATAAATGACTGAGCAGCTACTGAGCGTCAGGCAAGGTGTGAGCTGCTGGGGATAACCTCGTGGGAAAAGACAGACACAACCCAGTGGCCCCTGCCCATGATCTTGGAGTGCAGACATGAAGTTACCCAGAGCATCCAGAGCTCGGTACTTGTGTTTCCAGGGACTGCTGATTCTTCCTGGCCTGGCCCGACAAGTTGAACATCATGTGTGCATGCATGATGTACACGCACACAAAGACACACACATAATATCCTGTGGCTGTTCATTCTCACGGTGCCCTGAGCTCACCCACGAAAGGCAGCTGCCTGGACCACAGCCCATGGCAGAGGCCTGAACAAAGCCCTTGTCCCCTCCCGGGTACCTCTGAGAGCTCAGTCACCTGCTGTGGCTGTCTCAGAGCCCTGGACTGCTGAGATCAGCATCTACCTTCCCACCCAGGGGTGATGTAAACCAACTGAGAATCATTAGGAAGAAGAAGAAAAAAAAAGCCCTCCCTCCAGTTGAGTTAAGAATGCAATATTGCCTTCTGTGTTTGCAGAATGCTCAGATCTGCAGATCACCAGATCCAAAACTTGTGGGACAGAGGAAGGGACAGTCCCAACATCCATCAGTAGGGGAGCAGGAAGAAACGTAGAACAGCCGCAGAGGACGGGGACCGGAAGGCTGTGCCCCCGGCCAGGCCCGGCCCATGCAGCCCTGCTCCTCATGAGAGACATCCAAGAGCTATGTGAACACCGGATATGCATTTTTTCAGTGTTTGCATTCAAGATCCCGAGACATTGCTCTATCGAGTTTTCAGGAATTCTCTGGCTGCCAGACAAGAAAGGAAATGAGCTCCGGGACCTTTGCTGTTTGATTCATGTGCACTCCATCCGGGCTGCAGTGGGGAGGCGGCTCAGCACAGCCCCGGCCTGGCGAGGGGCGAGGGGGGGGTCGCTGTCCCTGAGACCTGGAGGCTGCAGGGTGCCTGGAGGGCGGGAAGCCCTCGCCAGGAGAAGGGAGGGTCTGCAACTGCTCCTGACCTGTCCACAGACACTCAGGTCATCTGTCCTCCTGGAGCAGAGCACAGCTGGCTGAGGACAGACTTCCCAGGGCACAGAACACCAATACAGTGCACGCTTCATATTTAAAAACCAAAAAACCAACTGCAGCGAGAGACGCTGCTGACGGGATAAGTGTGTTCAAAGTGAGGATAAGAGTTTTGAGTATCTCTAGGGGGACTAACTGATGACTGTGCACCTTTTGCTACAAAACATTTGTTTGTTTGAGACAGAGTGTTGCTCTATAGGCCAGACTGGTCCTGAAACTCACTATGGAGCGGAGCAAACTTATGGCAATCCTCCTGCCCCCGCCTTCTGAGTGCTGGGATCACAAGCAAGCGCCACTATGTCTGGCTTATGTGGTGCTGGATGAGCACTTTAACACCTCTGAGCAGTACCCCTCCCCCAACTGTAGTACATTAAAAAAAATTTAGTCAGACCCAGTGCATAGGCCGGTAATCCTGACACTCTTGGAGGCTAAGGCAGGAGAATCGTAAGTTGGAGCCCAGCGTGAGTGACCTACTGACTCAGTAAGACCCTTTCTCAACAGCAGAACTGGAAAATGGGCTGAGAATATAGCCTAGCGTAAAGGCTCTGGGTCAGATGCTTGGTGCTGCAAAATATTCATCTCAGTTACTTTTCCATTGCTGTCACTCAATACCCGACATCCACAAATTTAAGCGAGGAAAGGTTTATTTTAGCTCACGGTTTCAGAAGGTCACAGTCCATTCAGGGGCAGCCGGCAGCCATGGAAGTACATGGCAGAGGCAGAGGCAGAGGCAGCTTCTCACGACATCACAGACAGGAAACCAAGTCAAGGCGAGTTGAGACTAGTCCTCAAGGAAGGCAGGAAGCAGATTATATATCCCTCTAGGTCTCATCCCAGGGATCAGCCCCTCCTGGATCCAGGTGTGGAAGGTGTGACCATTACATTCTGTTAATCCTAATTTACACACCATTCGTCCAGTTCACATGCCTGTAATCCACTCCTCCAGACTAGGCCCCAATCTCCCAACGGCACATAGTTCCGCAGACAATCCATAACATTCAAATACATGAGACTTTTGGGGGACACTCCAGATCCAAACCACAATAATATTAATATGGATTAATTAGCTACATTCAATTTAATTTAATTAAACATTCTTCCTGTATTTTAATCACCTCTTACAATCTAGTGGAGAAAATTTCTAGAATTTTATTAAAGGACATAAAAAGGTCCCATCCAAAGCCATATTTATGAATCTGAAATTAACAAAAATTCTATGTATCCAATGAAGATTACAACAAAGTGGATCTTGTTATGTTGAGTCTAAGGTATATATAAAAGCATAAAAGACGATAAATTTTGAGAAGGAGCCACAGGAGGGTGAGGGCCAGTCACCAAGTTCCTCTCTGAGGAGATGTGATGACTTCTTAAGACACTCAGGGAAGCAGAGTAGAAGTCCCAGAGACAGGTCCTCAGAACAGTGGACAAGAACAAGCTGGTGGGGAAAAGTAACAGACATCGCAATGATTGGTGCCAGGCCGGGAGACTGTCCCCTAGAGAGAAGTCCCAGTGCCGTCTCTGCCCATAGGAACACCAAGCAAATTCAAGACAATGAGTTAGTAAGCAAAGCGACGTTTTCAGATATTTAGCAAAACCCCACAACTGAGTATGTTGACACTCGCAGGTACGGAGAGAATTCCTACACGAGCTCCCAAGAGGACAGACACTAAAGGAAGACGGTGACAATATTGGACAAATCTTGATTAAAAACACCGTAGAAAGAGCGCTGAAGGAAGCCTCAGAAAACACTAAAGGGAAACCTGCCAGACTGGAAAATGGTGTGTTAGCGACGACTGGTTTTATTTTTATCCAAATTGCCCAGAAATCAAGGAAGAGATGGGAAAACCGGGAAAACGGGGCAGCAGAGAGGCTGCAGCTTCTAGAGGTGGAAATTGTTTGACAATCGATCCTTTCACCACATGAAAAGCTGCCGTGGCTTTCCGATAAGCAGCCAGGCACACCCAACAATGCCGTAAGACGTCACAGCCATCCGGTGGGAGAGGCCTCTTGATACCCACTGTTCCACTGAGGAAGGGAGCAGGAAGTCTCCAGGGCGGCTTTGAGAAGGATAACCCGGTCCAAATCCTTTCTACGATTGGGTTCTATTTTTTCTTAATTTATAAATAAACTATATCTACCGACGGAGCACTGTGGGGTGTTCCAAAATGTGTATGCGCGGTGACTAAAGCAAGGTAACCAACATTGCCACACCTGCATGCTTCGGCGGCCCATCTCCTCTCTGTACCCCAAGAATTCCACACTGAGCTATATCCTAGCCCTTTTAAATTATTTTTATTGTTTTATTTTGAGGCAAGGTCTGGCTAAGTTGCCTAAGCTACACTCTAACTGTGTGTGATCCTCCTGCCTCAGCTTTCCAGAGGGCCAGGACCAGGCCCAGCTCTTGTTTCTCTTACCTGAATGAAATTTTGTCCCAAACCTCCCCGTCCCCCCTCAGATCCTTAGCTTCCGGTCACCTCCAGTCTACTCCTCTGAGATCGAGTTTTCACACTCCTCAGAGGAGTGAGTAGATGCGTGCTTGTCTTCCTGTGCCTGTACTGCTCTTGGTCTCCCTCCTGCTGAGGGTGACACTACTGTCAGCCACTATGGTTTAAATAAGGAGAAGGGAGTGCCTGCAAAAGCCCCTGGGTTCAGAGCTTGGTCCCCAGGGTGTGGCCCTATTGGGAAGCGTGTGGGCCTTTAAGAGATGAGGAATTGTGGGAGATCCTTAGGTCATGGGGCGTGTCCTAAAAGGGATCGTGGGACTCAGCCTCCTGTCCCTCTGCATCTTGGCTGTTGATACAAGTGGTCTGCCCCGCCACAGGCCCCATCCTGGTGTGTGACCCCCTGCTAGAGGCCCAAAGCAGTGGGCCCACCTAATCTTGGACAGGAAATTCAGAACCATGAGTTCAAAAAACCTTTCTTGCAGCAAGCTACTTGCCTCGGGTGTTTCATTATAGGAACCCAGGGCTGACAAATAGCCTTGCTGCAGGCTGAGCACTATCTCATTGTGTGTCTGCACCACCATACACTGTAGCCCGGCTGGTTCTGAACTCAGGTGTAGCCCAGGCTGGCCTTGGACTCAGGACAACCCGCCTGCCTTAGCCTCCAGAGTGCGGGGATTATAGGCGTGCGCCACCACATCCAGCTTTTATGTGGGTGATCGAACTCAGGCACTTAGCATTTGCTAGGCAAGCGCTTTAACTGCTGAGCTACTCCTCTGCGTTGCGTCCTGCATCCTCAGCCCTAGCCCTAACCAGATGCAGGCCTTGACCCTCCGGTGGGCGGGCAGTCTCTGCCCTTCGACGTCCCCTGCACCGAGCAGGGCATTCTGAGGGGGACACGGCTCCCTTGGCCCGTTTCTGCTTCCGCTGCCTGCGCTGTTCGGGTCCCACCTCAGAACTCTCCTTCGTCCCCGTGTCGCACAGATTTGCCCCAGCGTTTTTTCCTAATATCTTCACAGTTTCAGGTTTTGACACAAATTCTCTAGATGGCAACTTCATGAAATCTGGTCGGGATTCCATCGGTAGGGAGCGTCTGGGGCAAACTCACTAGGAGAGGGGCAAGGACGCTCCCCTCAGTGTCATCCGTAATGGGAAGAAAAGAAAAGCGTTCCAAAAATCCATCGGAAAAAATAAATTCGGACACATTGGTCTGTGGATATTACACGGCCATTACCGTGAAAGAATCACATAGCCAGGACTCAATGTGCCACGAACTCAAAATCCACTGTCCAGGAGGCAAACAAGCTATGAGGTGTGAGCCCTACAGCCTGTGTATTTTTAAGAATTTTGAAAAACAACCTGGGCGTGTAGGCGATGTCGCACTTGTGGGCTGCTTGGTCCTGGGGCGGGGCAGGGAGCGACTCAGGAGGGTAACTCGGAGGCTTCCGACTTCATCAGTCATTGGCTTTTTTAAAAACTTAGGCCTGTGGGAGAAAACAAGCACTGGCTGGATCCAAACGGTGGGAACCAGGTGTGCTGGTCGCAGCCTCAGTCTTTTTCAATGTTTCAGGTAGTCCAGGATTTAAGATGTCTCAACTCCCAGTTTACTTCATGTGCCAGTTACTCAGTGATTTTTCTTTTGTCCTGTCTTGTTCTCACTTCTAACATACAGGCCATGATGTCCCGTGAGGAGCACAGCGAAAGCTCCACACCACGGGAACTGGAGCCGGGGGACGTCTCTGGGGAGTGGTACCCAGAGAGGTTCAGTAGCCTGCTGAAGGCAGCACAGGCAGGCAGCGGAGTACTGGTGCTTCCAGACCCTGAACCCACTGCTCTTAAAGGTCTGAAGAAATTCCCTTGTTTTCTTTCTCCTTCCTTCTTCCTTCCTTCCTTCCTTCCTTCCTTCCTTCCTTCCTTCCCTCCTTCCTTCCTTCTTTCCTTTCCTTCTCTCTTTCTTCTGTGTGTGTAACACTGGGATTGAGCCCAGGGCATTCACATTGAGGTATACCCCCAAATCTTTCTGTATTTTTTGTTTTGAGACAGGGTCTCAGTAGGTCACTAAGCTGACCGGGTTGGGTTCAAACTTGTGATCCTTCAGCCTCAGCCTCCAAGAGTGCTGGGATGACAGGCCGGAGCCACCAGTTCCCTTACACGACGATTCCTAGGAAGGCTCTTTGGATGGGTAACTGTGTGTGTAGGAGTTCTACGAGGTTAGACAATGGTTCAGGAGGCCCAGAGAGCTAGAGAGACCAAGCTGACGACACACAGCTGCTTAGAGGACCATGAGTGCTGTTCCCTGACCCATGTCACCGGCCACTGGGTGATGCTGGGGTGGTCACCAGCCGCCCAGCCCCAGCCCGCCCCGTTGGCTAGAGCAGGCTCTCAGGCTAGGGTGCTCCAGGCACGGGAAGATGTCAGAGAGATATGCCCACTTCCCCTGGCCCAGCACTCTGACGCCTGCACAGGCCTCCCTCACTGCCCAGGCGCACCCCACGGCCCTGTCGTCCTGCTGCCTGCTCTCTGTGACATGGAACGCAGCAGAGGTCTAAGGAGCTCAGGTCAAAAAAATGATGCCCGACCTCTCGGCAGGTTTGAGCCTTTCCTCAAAGCCTCTGGTTAGTCCTGAGTGCCCACAGGAAACAAGCTGGAACCCCTCAGCAGCAGAACTCCTCCTCCCGTGCCACTTTGCCAGCCGGTGCCAGGGTCCTGGGACAGCACAGCGAAGTGACCCCTGGCTCCTCCCTGAGCCCCACCCTTCGAGCCGTGCCCTGGGCAGCCTGCTCACCTGAAACCAAGGCCTCTGTGTGGCCCCAGAGTACGGTCCTGTCCAATTGCAGCTCGAAATACAGAATCTTAGATGCAGTGCAGATGCTTACAGAAGACCACAGAGGCCCGGAAAGGCCGTCCTGGCACAGCACCCTGCTGCCTGGACGCACTGCCACCGCCTCGAATCCTTACAGAGGTTCCTCTCTGGGGGGGCCCTCGGGCCTGAATAGACCCCTAGCTACGCATCTGCTCTTGTCCTTACCTTGGTGAGTCCTTCCTTCCTTCCTTCCTTCCTTCCTTCCTTCCTTCCTTTCTCTTCCTTCCTTCCTTCCTTTCTTTTTCTTTCTTCCTTCCTTTCTTTTTTTCTTTCTTTCTTCCTTTCTTTCTTTCTTTTTCTTTCTTTCTGGTTCTGGGTATTGAGCCCAGGGTCTTCACATCAAGTTACAACCCAGACCATTTTTTGAAATTGTCATTTAAGAAAGGTTAATACAAAGTTGGTAAGTTGCCCGGGCTGGACTGGAACTCGCGATCCTCCTGCTTCAGGCTCCCAGAATACTGGGGATGGCAGGAATGTGTCACCAGACCCGCCTTGGAGTGACATATTTCTTGGGAAAATGCCGCTGTTGTGATTCAAAGTGTGAAGACCAGGAAGGGGTAACATCACTCTGACCCAGCAGCTTCTTCTCTGGGAGGCAGAAATATCATTATTGAGAGGCTCATTGTGGGGCAAAGAAAATCATTTTGCTGCAGCATGAAGCTGGAAAACCACCTGGCCCAAGACCAAGGTGAGAAATTAAAAATCTGACTCTGGGGCGAATTACCTGAGAAGAAGGCAGGCCATCAGGATCTGGCACCGCTGGCTCCTGAGCCCAGTCCTCCTCCGGCTGCTGCTCCCGGTGACCCTCCTGGCCCCATGGTCCCCAGCACCGGGACTCCCTCACCAGGTCTTGTTCCCTTTGGTCTAACTGCTGAGCCCTCCCAGCTGGCCCTTGGGCGGCAGGCTGGCTCTGGAGGTGGAGCCAGGACGCCATCACTGTGTGCGGAGTCTGGGGTCCTCTGTCGGATGGATTCATAGTCCCTGTTTCTCTCTGACCACAAGGGTCCCTTCCTCCAAGGACGCCAGCCCCAGAACCAGGGTCCCCTTCTAAGCAGGGTCACTACACAGACACCAGCGTCTGACCTCCCTCCTCCCAAACTACTGCTCCCCTGGGATTTTCTGGGCCATTCTGCCAGGCATGGAGGTAGAGCTCAGGAGACAGGCTGGCCTTTCACAGCATCCCAGCAGCCAGGCCAGATGGACAGGTCTGTCATCCTACCAAAGCAGAAGGATCTCCCAGCCCCCTCTGGGAAACTTGGGAATGTAGCTTAGTGTCAGACCCTGGGTTCGGTCCCTAGTACCACAGAGCAAAACAAAACAAAAATTCAGAACAAGACCCCCTAGCGGTGCACCCAGAAGTGAACAAATTCTTCCCACTCTGAGATCCATGGAGCCTTCTGAAGGCTAGGGTGTCTGGCAGAACTGGCAGTGGATCAGTTCAGCATGCTGGAGGTCACGGGAGACAGTGCCTATGGCCACCACAGACTGGCAGAAGCAGAATGACCCTCCTCCTTCCCACCGCATAGACCCAGATCTCACTCTACAAAGGTCTTTCCTGCTCCCTGCTTCCACAGAGAGGTGGTTTAATGTTGCCACTCCTAGGCTGGGGCAGGGCTGGGGCAGGACTGGGGCAGGCGGGGCTGGGGCAGGGCTGGAGCTGTGGCTGGCAATCCTGAATGGGTGGCCCCAGGAAATGCTCGAGCTGGTCCTGGTGGTGCACCCTGTCATCCAGCACTCTGGAAGGCTGAGGCCAAGAAGATGGTAAGTTGAATCCCAGCCTGAGAAATTTAGCAGCTTAGCGAGACAGCAAAATTAAAGCCTGGGCTGAGGATGTAGCTCAGGGAGAAGGCCTTGGGTCAGACCCCTAGTGCCCTCCCGCCACAATAGGGGTGAAGTATAGTCCCAGTGCAGAGAGCTCTCAGGGGAGGGGCTGGCTCAAGGCCATCACCAATGGCACAATAAACCTGCGGCAGCCCAAGCCAGGAAGGTGGCAGGCAGAGGCGGCTAAATTGGTCAGTCCATTTCCCATCACTGGGACACAGAACCTGGCACCCACAGTTCAGAGAAGGAGAGGTGTCTTTGGTTCCTGATTTGGGGGCACTCAGTCCATGGTCAGCCAGCCCCAAGGCAGGAACCACATGGCAGAAGAGCCTGGTGGGGGTCAGCTGCTCACCCCAGGAAGCAGAGAGTGGAGAGGAGCTGGGGACCAGGACATGCCCTTCCGGGTCCCACCACCCATGTCCCACCCCCACCCAGCCCCACGTCCTCACAGCACTACCAGCCATGTAGCCACCATGGGGCACAGCGCCCCCTGACCCAGTCGTCTTCCACACACACACACAGGGACTCTGGGGACATTTTAAATCTAAGCCATTATAGGGCAAAAGGGCCGGCCGGGCAGGGTGTGGCACCCCAGCGAGACCTCCCCAGGTATCACGTCTCATGACACGAGTCAGGGTGATGGGATGCAGCTCCGGGGCAACCTCCAGGTTGGCCCAGATCCACGGGCTAGCAGCAAGGAGGTCCAAGCCAGCCTCGAAGCTGCCCAGGCTACAGAGGCCAGGCCCGACACGCGGGATGAATTATAAACAGATTCACACAGGCAAACAAGTTCTCGGCTGGCAAATGTTTACACGGGCAGTTTCCCAGCCAAGGTCCGCGTGACCTCTCTACGTGGGCTTTGCAAGTGAAGATGGTCCAAGGGCAAGTGATGGTAGTGTGTAGATGCTTGGAAGCCACTCCACGCCCACGAGTGTCCCCGTGACAGAGGCCCCTGGCATGGCTCCCTGCCTGCTCATGAAGCAGGCCCCAGCCCCAGGGCCATGGGCAAGTTCTTGCCTTGGCCACACGGGGGCAGGCGGTGAGTGGTGGGCCAGGGTGCCACGCGTGGTCCGTGTTTACAGCTGCTCCCCCTCCCTTGCGTCATGTGCCTCCTGTCAGATGGACAGTGGCACCAGGTACCCAGTGCGCTGCGGGGCGAGGGGCCTAGGCCGCGCGCTCCTCCTGAGACCCCAATTCCTGGCAGTCTGACGTGGAGCCGCGGGGGTGGTGCTAGCGCCATTCTCCCCTGGAGAATTTGTCTTTCGTGAAATTGGACGCTGCTAAAAAGGACCAGGACTGGAAGTTGGGAGCCTTCCCGGTCGCACAGAGGCCACCCCATCCACGGCTCCCTCCCAGCCTGGGCAACTCTCCGACCTAGGGCATCCCGCCAGGCCCCCTCTCCCACCTCGCAGCCACCTTGCCAGCAGGATGGTGGACACCCCCGGGGTCACAGGGGAAGGCCTTCGGTAGCGGGCGGGAGCCGCTGTGCTAGGACCGAGCCCCCTGGGACCTTGGCAAGTCTTCTGTTGCCTCTCAGCCTCCTTTCTCCGTGTAAAACGGAGCGGGGACAGAGGGGGTCCTGACCAGCCTCCCTCTGGGATCCTCTTCTCTGGCGGTTCTTCTCTGGCTTCGACCCGAAAGGGATGCCATCAGTCCCGAGTTCCAGGGCACTCACTGCTGACTAGGGACCCGACCAGGTTGACTGACAGCTGGCACCGGCAACAGGCTTCTCATGAGAGAAAAGGCACCGCTGCCCTCTAGTGGCCACCGGCTGGAATGGCCCTGGGCGGCACTAGCAGCCTCGTGCCCAGGGCCATGAGCCCAGCTCTAGGGGCAGGCCCCAGGGTGGGCTCCGTGGGTGCCACACACAGTCTCTTTTAGGTATGTGACCACTGGTGAGCTTATTACCCCTTCTCTGTTCCCTCTTTTCCATTATTAAGACTGGGCTAAAACCCCGATGACTTCCAGTCATCCCAGAACTCTGGGAGGCTGAGGCAGGAGCACTCCAAGTTAGACCCCAGCCTGGGTAGTTTAGTCACTTAGCAAGATCTTGTCTCAAAAGAAAAAGAATTTAAAAAGAGCTGGTCATGTAGCTCTGTGTGAAGTCCCCAGGTTCAATTCCCAGTACTGCAATTTAAAAAAAAAAATCTCAAATGTCTTCCCCACCCCTGCAGTGGGCCATCTGTCTCCATCTTTCCAAAATGCAGCCACTTCTTGCATACCCAGGATCCCACCTGGACCAGGCCCCCAGCACGTCCCTCCCCAGGCCCAACCCTGTCTCCTGAAGGTCCCTTCCAGGCACAGCAGCCACAGCGGCCCGCCACGTCCTTCTGGCACGAGCCACGCTGTCCTCCGATCTGCTCCCTCCGGCACCTTCCTTCCCACCCTGGCCCCGGCCCTGGCCCTGAGACCCTCAGGTCCCAGCTGCCACCTCCAGCCCCCTCAGCCCCTGCTGTGGGAAGTGTAGGGGACAGGGACGGCACTGCAGGGACCGCTCTGCTCTGGGAGAAGCCGCCTTCCCCTCCTCCCTCCTCCTCAGGGTCTTCCTTCCACCTTGCCCTGACCCCTTCTAGGCGCCGCCCTCTCCCCACCTCCCTCCCCGCTTCTCCACTGCTCCCACTGCTGTGACATTACTTAGTTATTCACCATTCTGTTCTTTTTACTGGGAATGGAACCCAGCACTTTCACCCTGAGCTGTATACGCAGCCCATGTTTTACATTTTTATGTTGAGACAGGGTCTCAACAAGTCACTAAGTTGCCCAGGTTGGGCTGGGGATTGCAATCCTCCTCCTGCCTCAGCGTCTCAGGGTGCGGGGATTACAGGCATGCACCAAGCCCAGCCCCCTTGACTCCTTTACTGCCACTGGGGCCTGGCAGTTGGCCGCCGATGCTCTCCTGTCGCCAGCAAAGCTTCGGGTGCAGCCAGGGGGTGCCTCACAGCTAGCTCCAGGACCCAGAGGTCCTTCTTGGCTTCATGGGGAGCCAGGCCCGAGTGCTCAGCTCCCACACTCCATCCTGCCCTGGGCCTTGGGTTCTCAGCTCAGGCACTGGATTCATTTGAAGCCTGCAGATGCTTTGCAGGTGGGGCACCCTGTGCCCTGTGCCAGGTGGAGTAGCACCACGGCCTCCGACCGCGAGGGGGCGGTAGCAGCACCAGCTGACCACCAACTGATGACTATCAAAGACGTCTCCAAACAAGGCCACAGGTAAATCAGCCCCCGTGTGAGAAGCACTAAGCTATAGCCAAACGCATCTTCTCTTTGGCCTTGTCCCCCAGATATTTCTATGAGATTCCAAAGCAGAAAAGAAAAACACTCAGAATAGCCACGCTGAAACTTAGGTTGATGCTCACGTATCAACACAGCTCAGGGCTTGACTGACACGAAGGGCCGGGGGGACTTCAGCAGGTCATCACATGTGGACATCATTGTGCTAGCCCGGGAGGCAGGGTCTGCCCTCCCTGATCCCGTCCAATCCCCTCCTCTCATGGAAGAAAGGGTGGCCAAGTTAAGCAAGCAGCCTAAAGTCACACAGAAGACTCTGCTCCACCACCGCACCAGCACTAGGCAGGAGGTTAAGGCTGGGGGAGGCAGGGACAAGAACCAGCGTTTTCATGGTACAGTGCCGCGAAAATGTGCAAAGCAAAATGTTACAAAAACATGGACGGAGGCCCAGGGAAGGCGAGTGAACCAACACTGCTCGCCACGTGAGCCAGATCATAAAAGGAAGAGCCCGGAATTGTTTGTTGCAATTTTAAGGGTCAATTTTTCCCCTTATAAAAAAGAGTAATTTTCATTTACAGGGACCTCGGGCAATTTTCCATCTAATTTGATGTTTTATAACGTCTGCAAAGCCACGCCGCCTTTGCAGACCATAGGAGCTGCAGACATTTTATTTCCAAATTTTCAAAGTCATTGGCTCATCAGGAGCAGAGGGACAGCATGGCTGGGCTCTCCTCGGGCCTGGAGAGAGCGGGAGGAGCCGTCTGGTGACCGGAAATGAGTTCACTGTGACCCCGCCACACACCCCACCAGGGTAGCCTGGAATGTCCCCTGGGAATGCTGAGGCAGGAGGCAGGAGGCAGGGCCACTACTACAGGCACACAGTCGCCAGCCCTCCCCCCCGCCCCCCCTGCCAGGGCCACGAAGCTCTTGTCTAGTGTTTGGGGCATCTCCCTCGGGGTCATTGGCTGAGACCATGGGTATGGGAACAGGGAGTCCTCACCTGGTCCCAATCACTCGGTCTACACTGGGGCAGGACCCTGTTACCACCACCAACACTGTACACAATCCTCTCCTTGCTCACTTTTCATTTCATGAGGTCAAGTCACCAGGGAGGACTTGAGACTCTGGGCCAGGAGCAGACGTCTGTCCCACCGAGGGCCATTTGAGTATCTATGGCCTCATTCACAGGCTGTACAGAATTATCAACTTAGAAACAAGCCTAGCATGTTGGGTAAAATATTACCATGTCATGACTGAAACCAGTTCTCTTTATCAAGGCTTTGGCCAGGTGGCACCAGATGATCCTGTGGGCCATCAGTGGCCCACAGTCTACAGTCCCCACTCCTGCTGTGGACACTCAGGCCAGAGCCCGTGGCCAGCTCATCGTGCCCCTCCCCTGGAGTTGGTTGCTTTATGCCTCTGTGACCATTTGGAAGGCAGAGCCGGGCATGTGCTCACAACTGAGATGGACATCACTATTTGCAAGAAGTTTTAGGTGTTGGCAGTGTGGCAGGGAAGCCAGAAGGGCCTCTGCTTCTAGGAACTCAGTGCCACCGCCTACCTCCTGCTGGGAGCATCTTCAGGGTGCTATACGCTGAGCCATTTTCCACCACCAGCAGAGCATGTGGTGGGTGGGTGAGTCTTAGGTCCCATCTGAGCAGCACAGGTACTAAAAATGCTTCTTCTGACCTGGCTGTGGCTCTACCAGCCAGGTGACACGGAACCCCGAGAAGTCTCCCCACGTAAGTTGTGACCACATGTCTGCAGGAGCCAGCCCCTGGAGGTGCTCTGTGGCAGGGGCTGCCCACCCCTAGACCGCAGACTGTCCCTGACCAGGGCCTGCTAGGAGCTCCTTGCCGGTGCTGCCCTCAGAACAAATTGGTGCAGGTCTGGTGGGACCCCAGTTAGCTTTGGGGACAGAGAGCTGTCGCAAATTTAGCAGACGTGGCTCCTTCCTGCTTCCTCCCTGTGCTTGTTCCACTCTGAGATCGCTTCAGTCCAAAGCCAGGCCCCATTCTGCCCGTGTGCTCTGGTGGGACACAGCCATGGTGACAGCCCTCAGGGAGCCTGGTAGATGGCACTGTGCGGTCTTGAACGTTTAGCTTCCAATGCAAGAAGACACATGAACCTTGCTTCTTCATAAAGTAGCCAATCACCAGTATTTTGCTATAGTAACAACAATAATAATAACAACAGAAAAACAGACAAAACCAAAAAATTAGTACTGGCGGGTGAAGTCATTGCTACAGTTGTTCCTGCAATTGTCGAAGTGGGCTTGGAGCTGGGAGGTGGTTGGCAGAGGTTGGGAGGGCTTGAGGGAGGGGGCTGGGAAAGGCCTGAGGTGCTACGGGGGATTCCAGGGAGACCCACGAAGGTTGCGGAGAGCAGGGATGTAGGCTCATAGAGAAATGAAGGGCCCACTGGAAACTGGAGCAGAGGCCACCTGTGGTAAGGGTAGCAAAGAACCCGGCTGACCTGTGTCCATGCCCCAGAGCTTCATGGGAGGTCAAAGTTCACAGTGATGCAAACTTGTAGAAGGGGATCCGGAGCAGCCTGGCATCTGGCTGCTTCTTGCTTACACTCAGCTTTGGGAGCAAAAGAAAACCTAGCGGAAGGAGTTGGAAATGTTGCCGTGCGACTAGGGTGGGACTGGGAGGAAGGGGTGGGGGTGCAGCAAATGACAACTTGCTTGAGATCCACCTCAGGGAGATCAAAATGTACGGTGAAGGGTTACATTTTTCTAAAAACACTGGTTATCATAAAAGACTCTACCGTGAATCTCACCAGAACCCTCCCCTCCCAACTCACTCGGCCCGCCATCCGTGCCACCTCTGAGGCAGCTCTGGAAGTCCTCCTCCCCGAGTGGCATCATGAGGGCGGACCGAGCAGGCAGCGAGCGCCGCAGCCAAGCACCACCCGGTGGAAAGCCGGGCTCATAAACCCATAGCAGTGTGTCCTCACCCACCGTGTTCACGGGTCCTGGACCAGACGACTTCTGGATCTTTCTCAAGGTCAAAAGGTTCCTGAAAGGCCAATACTTCTAATGGATTAGGGCCATGGAGGCAGCCATACCCGCCTAGCTAGTCACTCACCAACAAGAGCTTTCAAAGTCCCACCAGGAAGCACCAGGTGCTAAGGGCTACGTGTGCCCCAAGCGAGGGGGAGGGTTCTGAAGGGCACGAATGGTGATGTGTCTGTTACTCTTATGGACTTTTTAAAAATTTAAACATCCGCTGCATGATCATTCCTCATTATATACAGATTATTTCACATTAAAAGAAAATTGTAGCATTTGCTGCAGCATTGATGACCGTGAAGAAGCTGCTGAGCATTTTTTTGTTACTGGAACATTATTATAACTTTAGAGAGGAAGACTTTACTTTAGTTCCTTGTTTCAGGAAGTGTCAGCCCACTCAGGGCAGTTAGCAATGGTGGAAGGCCATGATTAAGGCTCACCGCCAGACAGGAAGCCAAGAAGAGAGAAGGGCGGAGCCAGCGTATACACTTCCAGGTCACTTCCCAGTGATCTCCTCGCTAGGCCTCATCTTTCAGCAGCTCCGGAAATCAAAGGATTTCCGCCTCGCCCCCCCCCCCCCCCCCTTAATTGATTCATCTTCCAAACAGGAGGCTTTGGGGAAACATTCCAGACCCAAACCGCAACACTGAGTGAACCAGGCCAGTCGCAGAAGGACAACTGGCCTACAGTCCCACCTCTCGGGGGAGCCTGGAGACACCAGCCAGAGTGGCCGTCTCCAGTGGCTGGTGAGTGGGAGTGGGAAAGCCGCCGGGAAGGAGCACGTGGCCTTCACTTGGGCCTGGACAGTGATGATGGCGGCAGAACAGGAGTGCGTGCCGGGCCACGTAGAAATTGCACAGGATCTGCGTCTCGTAACCACCAAAGGCACAGATGACAAACAGATGAGCGCACATGACTTGTTAGAAACCGCATGCCTTGGTGACAGGAAGCACCCCAGAAATCTCAAAGACAAAACCCAGCCTGAGAGAAGACATTAGCAGCCTCTAGAGTGCATGACCACTAAAAGAACTTTAAACTAATAAAAAAAGTAATAAAAAATAAATAAGTGGATGAACTATATGAGAAATCCACAGAACAGGACATTCAAATGGCCTATGAAAATATGAGACAATGTCCACTCACATTAAAAGTCATGAAAGGGCGAGATCAAACGCAGGTGATCCCACAGACAAGCGAGGAGAATTTAGCAATATTTAGCAACATTGAAAATGCACAGTTTGAGGAGGAAAATTACAATGTACAGGTAATGATCAAAAATATGATGGATGTTTGATTTTTTACATATATATATTCTTCCTTATTTTGAAGACATTTATCCCCTTGTTCTCGCCACTTCCGGGAGCAGCTCCAGCTTCCTCTCTGTGAGGGTCTTTAGGTGTTGTCGTGGCTGCTTCCCCGTCCTGAATCCATTCAAGACATCGACCTTTCTTGGTCATTTTGACTTTGACACGGTGCCAGAAGTCGTGCAGTGCCAGATGCGGTAAGTGAGATGGGTTAGGTCGCACCATCATGTTCTTCCCGAGCCTGCCGCTCCCTGTGATGGCGCCTGGCCCCAGCAGCCACCACATTTTTGGCCACACGTCATGAAGACACTCAGGAGAAAAGACATCCAAACTGCTTCATTAAGTGGCAGGAGGGACAGCGCCGCAGGTGGAGGGCTGCGCGGTGAGCTCAGGGTCTGTGTGGACAGCAGAGTGAGACCCTAACTCAAAAATACCCAAATGAGTAAGATTTAATTTTAAAAAGTGGCAAGAAAGAGGGGGTAAGTGTTGTCTTAGTTACCTTTTTTGTTGCTGTGACTCAGCACCCGACACCCACGACTTAGGGAGGAAAGATTTATTTTAGCTCACAGTGTCAGAAGGTCTCAGTCCAGTCACAGGTGGGAGGCAGAAATATGATGAAACCACATGGTGGGGCAAAACTGGTGCCCTGGGAAACCCAGGCCTTCACGGTATGGTGGAGCAGAGAGAGGGAGACTGGGAGGAAGGGTGGAACCAGCACCTGCCCCTCCAGGTGGCCCCAAGTACCTGCCCTCTCCAGCCAGGCCCCGCCTCCCAACCCTACACAGTATCCATAGGAACAAGAAGCTTTTTGGGGACACTCCAGATCCAAACCACCACACGTATGTTGTTCATGGGGGGAGGATTTTGAGGGAGATTCATGGTCATGTGTCTTTTACTTTCATGTACATATATATATATATATAACATATATTTTTAATTTGAACATTCACTATGTCTTTTGATGGTGCCTCGCGGGGCACGCTGTCACTCGGGTGCAGAATCTTGAACAGGTTTTCTCCTAGAGGTAGACGTAAGGCATTGGTGACCAAAGCCCCGGACGGAGGACGGAGGGGAAAGTACAGCCGCCGGACATGACCCCACGACAGATGAGAGTCATGAGTTCCTATGCTCCGCTGCCCAGGAGGGTGGCCGTCAGTAGCAATTACACGCTGCACTTTCCAAAACAGCCAGAGGAGAGGCTACTGTGAATGACCTCACCAGTAAGAAATGGCAAGTGTCGGAAGCCAGCGCAGCGCCAGGGACCCTGATTTGCTCGTGACATTTTGGACACGTCCCCCTGGGAGAAATGTAAGATAACAGGTTGAGGAAAACTGGAGCCTCAGGGAGTGAATGGCTTTCCCAAAGCCAGGCTGCCGATGATCCAGAGAGCCAGGATGCAGCCTCAGGCCCCGCCCCACCCGGTATAGACGCTGGGAGCCCCTTGTTGCTCCCCCAGATGTCAGGATGGGCCAAGTTTCTAGGTTGGGCCTCCGCTAGGGGCCCCGCCCGAGCCCAGGGGTCAGCTCTGAGCCTCCAGCCATGGCCCAGGCTCCTGCTTCCTGAGTCATGTGGGCAAGGCGCCCAGGGTGGGGCCTGGCCTGGGGTCCTGTGAGTCACTCCCGCTGGGCGCAGAGTTGACACTTGGAACTCCATATTTCCCAGGCTCCAACAGCAAGTGCCCTGAACAACAGTTCAGTTCGTCACTGAGTCCTGGCGCTAGGCCTCTGAGTCATTGTCTCTCTGCACTGGCTTCAGTGGGCCAGACCCCAAATCCCAGCATCTGGGGAAGCTGAGGCAGGAGAATCACAAGTTTAAGGCCAGCCTGAGCAAGTTAGCAACTTAGCAAGACCTTGTCTTAAAATCAAAAGTAAAAAAACAGCTGGAGATGCAGGTCCATGCAAAGGCTCCGGGGGTCCTCTAGAACCAGAAAGAGCAGAAAGAGAGAGAGAGAGAGAGAGAGAGAGAGAGAGAGAGAGAGAGAGAGAGAGAGAGAGAGGAGAGAAAGAAAGGAAGGGGGAAGGGAGGAAGAAGAACAGAAGACAAAAGCAAAATAACTAGAACAAAGAAAAAATTTAAATCAGAATTAAATGAAAGAATAAGATACCGAAAAAAATAAAAATGACCCAGTAGCAAATTCTTAGAGAAATTCAGTGTCATTGATAAGCTCCTCACCAACCATTCAGTACAGAAAAGGCAAATGGTGAATTACCACAATGAGGAGCAAGAAGGCAACTTCTCTACAGATTCTACAGAGAGTAAAAGAATAGGAAGGAAAGATAGCGCCTTCATCCCCGTGTATTAGACAATTCAGTTGAAGTGAAGAATCTCTGAAATGCACAAGCTGCTAAAGTTCTCTCAGCGAAAGCGAGAGAACATGAATACCCCTACTAAATAAATTTAATTTGTAGTTAAAACCTTTCCACAGAAAGCTTCATGCCCAGGGGGGCTTCATTGTTGAGTTCTTGGTGGGTATTTATAATTTATTTATGTAGGAAATAAATCATGGATTTTATGCTTACTTCCCTTCCAGGAGGGGATGATTCTCCATTGATTCCCTGTGGCCAGTGTTACCCTAAGACCAAACTACCCAAAGAAATTGCAACAGCACCCACAGGCTAATATTCTTTTTAAATTTAGATGTAAAAATATCATACCAGAATTTTATCATCCAATTATATGATATACACACACACACACATATGTAATATTACACCATGACCAAGTTGGGTTTATCTTAGGAATAAAAATTGATTTAACACTAAAATTTAATCAATATAATTCGTGATATAGAGAACAAGAAAATCATTGTAAACTTATAAAACACATTTTACAAAATTCAATGTCCATTACTGATTTTCAAAAATCTCAGCAAACTCAGAATCTGACAAACTCCTCAACCTGACCATGATAATTTTAAAAATCTGGAATTAATACTATAACTCATGTTGGAAATTTTCAATATTTTCCTCCTAAGAGTAAGAACAGAACAAAGATGTCCAGATCTACCCCCACTGTTCAACACTGCACTGAAGACTGTGGCCAGTGTAACAAGGAAAGAAAAGGAAATACTTGGTTTTTTGAGACAGTTGCTCACTCTGTAGACTAGGCTATTCCTGAACTCACTATGTGGCCCAGGCTGGCTTCGGACTCACAGCAATCCTCCTGCCTCAGCCTCCAGGTGCTAGGATTACAGACGTGTGCTGCCATGCCCAGATCATGTGGTGCTGAGGAATCGAACTCAGGGCCTTGTGCTTGCAAAGCAAACACTCTAATCACTGTGCCGTTCCTCCAGCCCAAAAAAAAAAAGGAAATAAAAGTCAGGCATGTGGAAAAGGAAGAAATAAAAGTACTTGATGGACAGACTGTATGGTCCTCTATATAGAAACTCTGTTGTATCCTACCCAAAATACCTACTGGAACTCATCAGTTAGTTTATCAAGATTGTAAGGAAGAAAATCAATATATGAAAGCCAGATGTATCTCTAAATATTAGTAATTAATAATAAGAAATTGAAATAAAAATTATCACAATATCATCAAAATTATTAATAATCATAGGTGATAGATCCTTCAAAACTGCTCAAGGTTATACATTGGTAACTATAAGCATTTTTGCAAAAAAGTAAGAAAATCTAAACAAATGGAAGAACCGCCTGCATGCATGGGCCGACAGACTAGGCTCACAGTTCTCAGAAGACTATATTTTTTAGCTATCAACTCGCCTCAAACTGATTCAGAAAGTAACATTTTTCTTATTTATTTTAAAAGACTCTTTTGTAGGAATTGACAAATTCTAGAAATTCATATGTAAATGCAAAAGATTTAAAATGCCAAACCAAACTTGAGAATATAGCTAAAAGGTTTTTACTACTTGACTGAAGGATTTACTACAAATCTTCACTAACCAAAAGAGTGCATGACTGGTGCTGGTGGTGTGGATCTGGAGTGTCCCCAAAAAGCCTCACGTTCCCATGGAGACTCTGTAGGGCTGGGAGGTGGGGCCTGGCTGGAACGGTGAGTGCTTGGGGTTTGATGTGGAAGGACCTGTGCTGGTTCTGTCCTTTCTCCCAGTCTTTCTCTCTCTCTGTCCCACCACATTGTGAGGATCTCTGCTGCTGGAGCTCTGGCTCTGGCCCTGCCCCTGCTCCAGCCCCGCCATGTGCTTACACCACTTCCTGCCGCCTACCTGTATATGGACTGTGACCTTCTGAAATGGTAAGCTACAATTAATCTTTCCTCCCTAAGTTGTGGATGTCAGGTATTGAGTCACAGTGATGAAAAAGTAACTAAGACAACTGGCAAAAAGATAAACAAACCAGCCCAGGGAACTGAACACCGAGCCCACAGGAGAGGCACACACATACGGTCGGTTGGGTTTCAACAAAGGTGTAAAGGCAATTTCACAAGCAGAGGCAGTCTGTTCAACAGAGGGTTCAGGACAATTGGGTGTCCCTGTGAAACACAATGATCTTTGATCTGTATACCGCACAACACACAATGATTAACTGAACTGAGCTGTAGACCTGGGCATAGTAGCTAGCACCATTAAGCACATAAGAGAAAACATTAGTGGGTGAAGGACATATGGGGGAAAGGGGGTCAAATGAGCAACATACTGAGTGTGTATGTGTGTGTGTGTGAGAGTGTGTGTGTGTACTGATATCCCCAAAACAAATGTAATTGTACATCGCAAACATATACTAATAAAGAAGACAGAAAACATAAAGCTGTTGTGATTTTGGATTAGGCAATAACTTTTTAGATATGACACTAGAAGCATGATCCACAAGAAAAAAAATTGACAAATTAGTCTTTAGGGAAAAAAAGTCTTTGTAAAGCGTATATCTGATAAAAAGCTTTACAAAAAAAATATACGAAAAAGTCTCAAGCCTCCGTGACAAGAGAACAAGCAACTCAATTTTTCACTGGTCAAAATAATTGACTAGGAACTCATCCAGGATGACGTCTGGATAGTAAGCAGGCACCGAAAAGATAACCTAATTGATTATCATTCAGTACAAAACATACCACAATTACATAGCCACCAGGGTGTCTAAAATTAAAGAGGTTGATAGTGCCAAGTTCTGATGAGCACGTGGAGAAAGTGGAACGCTCACACACAGGGGATTAGAGCAGGCAATGGTGCAACTGCTTTGAGAAACAGTTTATCAGTTTAAAAAAGTTAAACTCACATTGACCACATGATACAGTTGTTCCACTCCTAGGTATCTACCCATGACAAAGGAAGACATGTATCCGTGCACATACATCTGCACAAATAATGGAAGTATCCTTCATTTTTGATAGTAAAAATTTTGAAATGATGCACATATCATCGATAGGTAAATGCATAATAGACTACAATGTCCCCACACCGTGGGATAAACTGAGAACCAGGAGGGAACAGACCACTGGCAAGGAGAAGGAGCCAGACATAAGTAGCATATGCCTTAATTCGTGCAAAATTCATAAAGATGCGCCATCACCTAGGAGAAAGGACAGGCGAGCAGAGGGCGGGAGAGCCTGGGGAAGTTTGTCTCAGCCGCTTCTCACAGCAAGGACCAGCACCTGCAGTTCGCAGCTCAGAGCTCTCAGTCCATTCGCGCGCAACTTGTGCAGGCAGAAGGTCATGGCAGAGGGCTTAGCTGGAGAAAAGCTGTTCACAGCAGGCAAGTCAGGAGGCAGAGTCGGGCACCAGGGAGCCTCTGGGGCGGGGATACCTCCCTGCAGGCCACACCGCAGTGATCCGCCCCTTGTGACCAGGCCCCACCTCTCAACAGCGCAAGGAATCAACAGTCTGACCCGCTGGATCCTGTGTTAGTGATCTCAGGATCCAACGCCTTCCAAATCCATGAGGCGTTGGTTGGGGGTGGGCCTCCCAGGTCCCAATTTTAACAAAGTTGGAGTCAGGATGGCTCTTCTCTAAGGCTGGAGAGGACAGAGGAAGGAGAGGCAGGAAATGTCCTTAATAGCTACAGTGTTACCATTAGAACTTCTATTTCCCAGTGGGCAAACACGGGTAATAAATGGCCGTGGACATTTCAAAAAATAAAAGAAAAATAAGTGGGATAAGGATTTGGAATGTTTTCACCGTGAAAAAATGATACCTTGATTTGGCCATCACAGATGTATCAATACATCCCCTGGGGTGCCCTAAATACATATGATTTTTATGAGTAATTAAAAAAATTATAAAAAGCTGTTTAAAAGGATCACAAGGAACTTTCGTGGTGATGGAGTCCTTCACGATTGGGATCATGATGGCTTCACGAGTGTTCAATGGGTGATCAAATATGGGGTGAATATTTACATATTGAAAAATTATTACTGTAAAACACACATCACCATGAATCCCCATGAAAATCCTCCCCCTTTCCCCGATTCCAACATGTCGACCCCACTGTCCTTGCCGCTTTCTGAAGCAGTTCTGAAAGGCCTTCCTCCAAATGTCTTCACAAGGTGCGATCAAAAGCACACTGCCTGCTCCTGCCGAGCGCCACCTGACGGGAAGGCAGCCCCTAAGAGTGTGACGTGTGCCCTCAGCCCGTACTCACCAGGTCTGGCGCCGTGTGACTCCCGACTCTTCCCTGAAGGCAAGACAGTCATGAGAGGTTAGCATTGCGAGTTGACTCAGGACACAGAAGCAGCCATACAGAGGCACCCACCAAGGGGGACTTCCGGAACCGCATCAGAGAGTGGCAAAAGAAATGGGCCGGTGTGCTCAAAGCGAGGTGGGTGTATATATCTTCTACTCTAATATTTTAAAAATCTAAATATTCACCATTTTTTTCAATCACACCTCCTAGACATTTGTCAAAACTTACCACCATTTACGTCTTATACGCAGCTCATTGTATGTCAATACTACCCAATAAAGATTTTTTTAAAGTCACATCTCCCGGGTGTTTCATTCCAATGATATGAAACAGAGAAATCACCAGTTAGGGGTCAGTTCCCTCCAGGCCCCTTGACCCTGCTGTATCCCCTGCGGGGTACAGATCAGTGGCGGTGACGGGCGCTGTGCCCACGTCCTCTCAAGTGCCAGCTCTCAGAGCACTGGGACTTGGTTCCTTCTCACCGATGACGTTCAGCAAGTTCATTCTCCCCCAACCAAATACCCCTGACAGAAACAGTCACCCTGCTGTGACACAGCCATCAGTCTGCTTGGGGTCAGGGCCCTCAAGGCTGGACACCAGGATGTCAAAACTTGGGGGTGCCACAAGTGGGCAGCTGGAGGGTAGGGCACACCATGTGACCTCGCTGTCGCAAATGCTACAAATTCTTTGAAAGCTGTAGGCATGTGGATTTAGTGCAGGGACAGAGCTGTGCACACGCATCAGGGCAACGAAAAAGAGGAACAGGTAGGAGTTTAGCCCCGAGAAACGCAAAAGCAGGGGTTGGCACACTGTTTGCCTGGAGGGTGCCACTGGGACAGGGGTCCCCAGCATTTCTGACACCAGGCACGAGCTTAGTTCAGACCATTCCCCCGGGACTGGGGAGGGCACGGGACGAAGCCCAGGCTGCAGCGCTAGCTCCTGCCTGTCCTGCCAAGGCCAGGGGCCAACACGGTGGGCAGCAGGGAGCGAGGACCCTGCTCCGGGAAGGCCCTCCTGACTGGTGTCACCTGCCGGGCGCCACCGGGGACACTCACATTGCAGACGAGCAGCGAGCCCCAGGTTGGCTTGTCCCGTGTGGTGCTGAGGACACGGCCCTCCCGGCACCCGCTTCTGTCTTCTCCAAAAGCCCTGAGGCCCTTCTGCCCTCTTCTTCCCACGGTAGCATCGACAGCACAAAGAAACAGGGTGCTTGGCTCCGGGTGGGCGTGCTCAGGCCTCGAGGTCCCCCAGAATCCCGGGGAAAGGCTCCGGATTTGGGTGGCCTCCTGGGTGGTGGCTGCGCAGTCTGGGGGGAACCAACTGGCATTCACCAAGGGTCGTTTTGTTTGTTGTTTCAGTGCAAATTAGCAATTAGCAGGGGCTGGCGCAGGGCCACCTCGCTGGGCCAGCTGGCAGTGCATGGCGTTTTGTTCTTGGCTGGGGACCTGCAGGCTGGGTGGCAGGGATTAGACCGTGTCGGGGCCCCACGGACCCGGGTTCTCCACCTCGCCGGGCGGCAGCTGCTCCGTGGCCCAGTGCCCAGGGACCCCCAGCAGGCTGTCATCATGGCGGCCCGGAGGTAGAACAGAGCAGCCCCAGATGCTGGGATGCTCAGGTCCCAGCGCTGCCCGGACCAAGATGCCGCCACCTACAGGGGCTGGGGAGGCCGCCCACCTCTGCTGTCCCTAAACCAGGTTCTCCAAGGGCAGTGCCCCTGCCCACCTGCAGCTCTGGGGAGACGGGGATTGCTGCGCGGCCCCCACTCTCCCGTTCATCATTTGCCTTTCTTCCTTTCTTTTCTTTCTTTTTTTCTGTCTGTCTGTCTATCTGTCCGTCTGTCTGTCTTTCCGGTGCTGGAAGTTGAACACAGGGCCTTTGCACCATGCCATATCCCCAGGCTTTTTACTCTGTGTGCTGTTGCTGTTATTTTCCCTGTTGTCTGAGACGATGTCTTGGTAAGTCATTGAGTTGCCCAGGCCAGGCAAACCTGCAGTCATCCTGCCTCAGCCTTCCAGAGGGCCGGGTTTGCAAGCGCCCACCACCACACCCCCTTGCGTCTCCAGCACTTCCGGGGAGGAACCGCTGGTCACTCTGGACTGCACCTAAGTCCTTCACCCGTTTCTCAGAGCTTAATGAGAAGCCACTTCTCTGCCTTAGAGCCACACTCAGAGAAAGCCCGGGTGAGGGATGACTAGCCCGGAAAGGGGGTGGGGTTGGGGACACAGGGCGGGCCAACCACACAAAGCCAGAGATGCAGACTGCCAGGATGGTCCTCACCAAACCGGAAAGCTAAGCCAGACGCAGAGAGATAAGTAGCACACACTGTCCCCAACATGTGGCCCCTGAGAAGGCTGCCGAGAAAACAGAAGGGAGATAAGAGGAAGGGAAGGAGGGGGAAGGAGGGGGCAGAAAGGTGTCGGGCTGTCGGGCGGGTGAGGGGGGACAGGGATACGGTCAAGATACATCGTGCACCTTGAATCACCCAAGGAAACGTGAAACGGTGTAAGTGTGCCACGTGCGTGCACACCTGCCAAGCAAACTCACCATCTGCGTAGCCGTGTGAGCTCAGGAGAAACAGGGCAAGGCCGCTAGGAAGCACAGGGTCTCGGCAGCTGACTCGGTGGGTCCGTGCAGTAGAGTGAAGTGGCCGCTTGGTGGTGGTCTCTTGGGCATATAAGCAAAGACCCAGCCTTACAGGAGCCGGGACGGTGCCTGGATGCCCAGGAAGGGGGAGGCTACCTTCACAGGGCTGCCCGCTTGGCACCTCCAAGGCTTAAGATTTTCCACCTCCTCTCACTCCCCGCCTTCCGATGCCCACGGAACAGGGTAACCTGACCCGACACCGCTAGGTTTAGCAATAGAAATGCAGCGTGCTCAGGTAAGTCCGAGGCTCAGGTGAAGGACGTAAAGGTTTTGGGCCCAAGTATGGCTCAAATACTGCACGGAGGGCCCTGAAAATCTCCCACCTGGCTGCGCTCTCCAGCCCCGCTCCTGCCCACCCTCCTGTCCCTGCGTCTGACCCAGAGGCCAGCTTCCTCTCCCCAGCAGGGGTGTTGGTTCCGGGCTAAGTGGGTCCGTGCCTCCAGGTGCTTAGATCCAAGCTGGGTGTGAGGTTGTGCTCACTTTTTCTCAGGTGTTCTCTTACAGCAGCTGGAAATGGAGACGCTCTCCAAAATCTTCAGGGTCAGGATCAGCAGCCTGATCTGTTTAGATTACTTCCCTGAACCTCAGTTTTCCCCATCTGCAAAGTGGGAGGAAGTGGGGTCTACAACCTCATGAAGAGTTAATACATACAAAACACCTGAGTGCATGAAGCACACTCACTGGCTGTTTTTTATTTTAGGGTCACAGGTTCGTTGCAATGAAATGAGGTTACGTGAGAACATTCAAAGCCATGTCTGGCAAGCGGTCTGTAACACATGCCATTTTAGGAAGAAAGCAGGCATGCTCAGGCCCAAGAGCACGTGGGCCGATGGCCTTGGACAGAGCTGACATGGCAAGCTCCCTGTCAGTGGCCCAGCGACAAGGCCAAGGTCAGGCACAGTGGAAACTGCAAGCAACATTTCCCGAGTGTCTCTGACTGCCAGGTCCTCTGTTCTAAACTTCTCCCAGAATGCCCTAATATGAGTGGGTGACCTACGTGAGCTAATTCTTTCATCTCTAATCTCCACTAATACATGTGGATGTGTTGTCTACACATTAAATTTCATCTCTATTATCCTCATTTTTTTTTGAGATAGGGTCTCGCTCTGTGGTCCAGGCTGGTCCTGAATTCACTTCAGAGCCCAGATTGGCCTTGGACTCACGGCAATCTTCCTGTCTCAGCCTCACGAGTGCTGGGATTACAGGTGTGTGCCACCACGCCCAGCTTATGTGGTGCTGGGGAATCGAACTCGGGCACTTAGTGCTTGGCTTAGCGCTTGCTCAAGTGCTTTAACCGCTGAGCCATTCCTCCAGCCCCCTATTATCCTCATTTTAAAGAGGAGGAAGCCAAGGCATAGAGAGGTAGAGTGAATTCCCAATGTCACACAGTGAGCGGGAAGCCAGGCACCCTGCCTCCAGCTCTGTCCCTCTTCTGTAGGACATTAGAGCCTGTCTCAGTTACTTCTCCATTGCTGTGACTCAATACCTGACATCCACAAGTTTAGGGGAGGAAAGGTTTATTTTAGCTCACAGTTTCAGAAGGTCACAGTCCATTCGGGGGCAGCCAGCAGCAATGGAAGTACACGGCAGAGGCAGAGGTGGAGGCAGCTTCTCACGACATCACACACAAGAAGCCAAGTCAAGGCAAGTTGAGACTAGGCCTCCAGGAAGCAGCTTATATATCCTTCCAGGTCTCAGCCCAGTGACCAGCCCCTCCTGGATCCAGGTGTGGAAGGTGTGGCAAGCCCCCACTACATACCTGTAATCCAATTCACATGCCTGTAATCCACCCCTCCAGACTAGGCCCCAATCTCCCAATAGCACATGGTTCCATAGACAATCTATAACATTCAAATACATGAGACTTTGGGGGACATTCCAGATCCAAACAATAATAGAACAAGTCTCTGGGCAGAATCCCCTCAGCTCAGCCATGAGTGCCAGGGGCAGACAGGAGCAGATGTGCCATAGAGAGCAAAGATCAGGGCTTGGGGCTTGAAGAATTGCTTTACTCAGCTGAAGGGAAAAGGCTCATACTGTGTGTGACTCCGAGTGCATTCTGGGATTGCTGGAGGAAACCCATAGTGTGTCTGTAGAGGGAGTCGTCACCTTTCAACGCACACAAGTTTCTATCTCCCAGGTACCTTCTCACCTAAATATTTTCTAGCATTCCCTTTTGGATATTAGTTTTAAAGCCAGAAGGAGACTTTAAAAATACATCACCATCATCGGCAACTGATGACTCCCTCCTTCATTGGAAGTATGGTCGTCACTTTCCTTATTTTAGTAATGACATCCAGGATCCAAGGCAGCCGTCCCGGCCTCTTGGCCCCAGGGACCAACTTCATGGAAGACGAGGTTGTTCCACTGGAGAAAGAGGCACAAGCTGCACCTCCTGCCATCCTTGGGTCGTCAGGCATCAGACTGGCATAGGGAGCCATGACTGGGTTCTGCGCCTGTGCAGGTCACCAGGAGGTTCACAGCCTGTGAAAATCTAATCCTGATGACCTGAGACGGCAGAGTCATCCTTCCTTCCACCTCCGTCTGGAGAAAGATTATCGTCTATGATGCTGGTCCCCGGGGCCAAAAAGTTTGGGGACCACTGTGCTGATGGGACCCTGGGCCAGTTTGTTACACAGCGTCAATGTTCCATGCATAGACCACACCAGCAGCGGTGAGGTAGATCCATTTGCCTAGCCATGAGGTTAAGGATTCTGAAGGCCTCCCTGGAGGCCACAACTCAGGACACATGTGACATGTATTCTTGGAACATCTATCTTGCTGGATACATCAAAGTGTTTCTACTGTAAAGACGCACTTGGGGCTGTGGTGTGGCCTGCTGGCGGAGGGCTTGCTCAGCAGGCGCAGGCCTGGGTGCCATCCCCAGCACCCCCCGCCACCACAGAGACAAAGCGTAGCACAACAAAAAGCCTGTTTAGATATATAGGAAGATGCATATTTGTGAGTAAGGCCAATGAGTAGACCTGAATTATTGTTTTCTCATTGGAGGAGGCCACTGTCACCTTTTGTCCCAAAGCCAGCAGAATGCTACATTCTCGGATAGGAAAACTGAGGCCTTGGCTTAAACTTACACAGAAGAACACTGGAGAAAGTGTGAGTGGTCTCTAGCTGTATGGCCCCAGGCAAGTCCCTGGTCCCTAGGAGCCTCAGTCTTACCATCTGTGAGATGACCACAGTATTCCATGCAAGCATGAGGAAAGTCATACACCATAAGGGAACTCACGTCACAGTGTAAGGCAGACATCATTGCCTGAAAGAATAAATCTCAGCAACTTTCTGTTGGCACAAACTCCCCTTTCTGTCCCCTCTGGCAGTAACCCCGCTTTGAAACCATGTAACCTCTGCCTTACGGAACTCAAGAGAACCCTGCAGACTCTTGTGAGGGGCGTCTGAAATGAAGGCATGCTCTTGTCAAGGCCTTAACGAGGGCATTTAACATAGCACATGCTACTACTTGTCACCCAAGAGCATTTATGGATGCCTGGGGAGGTTGAGGCAGACTCCACCTCTTCTCTGCAAATCAACAAAGCCTTGAAATATTAGATTTTTTATTTGCACCCTGGGTTTTCTAAAAAAAAAAAAATGCTCTGTACAATGTTCCTTTTTTTCTGTGCTAAAATGTCCTGTCCTGAGCAGGAGAGGAAAGGAAAGGAGAACTTTGCAGTCGGTGGGATGTGAAGATGATTTTCAAAGTTCTGTGACGGGGAGGATCATTAGGCCCTGTGAGGTCGGAAATTAGAGAACCCGGATGCTGGAGACCAGAGCTCTGAAGCCAGCCCTCGGCTTCTGCCCCCAGTCCCCACACTCTCTTGGTGGTCCCAACCCCTTCTCCCAACCTCACAGCCCACCCAGGTCCAAACTCCATTCACCAGCCCAAACTACAGTACCAGCCTAGCTGCCAACCCAGCCTCCTTGCAGACAAGTCCTTTTTTGTAGCCATGGGGATGGGGGCATCTGGTGTCCTCAGTTTGGAAGACAGAAGATCTTTCCAAATGGGCTCCAGATTTTCTATCTGGCTGCGTCCTCATTGCCCCACCCTGATGTGGGACCCCAACTTTCCAGAGGCCACTGGGTAGACAGAGCCAGAGCACAGATTTCTTCTTCCTTTTTTATTTTTTGACAGTCCAGGCTGGTTTTGAATTCATTATGTAGCCCAGGCTGCCCTCGAACTCATGGCCATCCTCCTCCTCAGCCTCTTGAGCACTGGCGTCAGAGGTGTGCACCACCACACCTAGCTAATTTTTGTGTAGTGTTGTGGAATTGAACCCAGAACCTTGTGCATGCCAGGCCAGTTCTTTAACCACTTAGCTATGCCCCCAGGCCCCAGAGCACAAGCTTTTGATGCAGACACACAGAGGCTCAGGTCTCAGCAACTTTCTTTGACTTGGAGCAGCTCACTTGTCCCTTTTAAACCTCAATTATCATACATTGATCATGTGGGGTTTACATTATTGTTTTACATACAAGGTAAGATTAAAAATGTAGTGAATAAATGTTTTTAAATATCATAGTAAAAGACACATTATCATTAATCCTGCTCAAAACACTTCCCTTCACTTCATGCACACTTATCCCAGCCCTCCTGGGACTCTCTCAAGCAGTTCTGGAGTGGCAACAGCGGGGGGGGGGGGGGGGGGGGGGGGGGGGGGGGGGGGGGGGGGGGGGGGGGGGGGTACGTGTTTAGAGTGGGGTGAGCATTGGGGGAATCATGGCAATATGTCTCACTGTAACACTTTTCTCAAGCTCACATGTCAAAGGCTTGGTCCCCTGATGGGTGCTGTTGGGAAACAGTGGAACTTTCAAGAGGTGGGGCCTAGCAGGAGGAAGTGAGGTCACTGGGGGTGTGTCCTAGAAGAGGCGATCGAGAGCCCACCTTCCTACTCCTTCATTTCTCAGTTTCCACCACAATGTGTGACCTCATCCCAGACCCAAAGCAAAGAGCCGACGGACCGAGGACGGCGGTCTCCAAAACCAGGAGCCAATATAAACTTTTTCTCTTTTTTAAGCTGATTTTCTCAGGTGGTACATTGGTACAATGATGCAAAGGTGACGGATGTAGGGCAAGGAGCAGTCTGCAAGAAGTTTTCAGGAAGGAGCTTGAGTTTGGTGATAACTGAGGGATTGGCTGGGACAGGAAGGGTCAGGAGGAACATTCAGGTAAACTAAGGGGGCAGCAGATAAAACACAGGATACCCTGGTAAATGTGAATTTCAGTCAAACACTGTGTACTGTAATGTTACCATAATGCCTGGAGCACGTTCATACTAAAAAAATAATTCATTGTTTATCTGATATTCAAACTTAACAGCACCTCCTGTTTGCTTAATTTGTTTGATTATCTGGCAACCCAAGGCGCTTACAGTGACATATGCAAAGCCATGTTTACAGGAAGAAGCAGAACAGTCGTGCGAAACTGCAGGAAGACGGACGTGAGTGGACACAGGAAGTCTCAGTTTCCTCATCTGTGAAATGGGATTATTACAGTCTAACTCTCAGGATTACAGGTCTGGGTTAGCACAGTGTAGGAACAAAATCTGCGCTCAGTAAAGGTCCACCCGCTCGGTCTGCTTTGCTTTTTCTACTCCCTCCTATGGGTCCTATGTCTCTTTGCTATTTCCTGTAATTGCCTCCTAAATGCCTTTGCTAAAAAAATAAAAGAGTGATCAGATTCTGATCCAGAGAAATCCCTGGAAGTTGAACATTTTACTTGGTGTCACCTTAAATTGTTTCATGAATGGTCGGCTGCTTTGGGTCTGCTATATCCTGAGAAGCCTGTATGTTAAAGCGTGGTCCCAGCTTAGCGCTACTTTAGGAGGTGGGGCAGAGCGGAAGGTCTTAGGCCATGGGGTGCGCCTTTCCGGGGGATGGTGGGACTCTGGTCTCCTCTTCCTTCCCTCTCTTGGTTTCTGGCCTCCTTGAGGTGGGCAGCTTCCCCATCACTTGCTCCTGCCACGATGCGCTGCCTTACCACAGGCCCAATACCAATGGGGCCAACCAAGCCTTGAATGAAACCTCCAAAACTGTGAGCCAAAATAAACCTTTCCTCTCTTTAAGTTGCTGAATCACAGGTATTTGTTATGGTAACGAAAAGCTAACACAATGTCTGTGCTAATAGGCGTGGTGTTATACACTAACACACTTATTACAACACAATAATTCATGAGCAAAAACAGCGCTCAAGGAAAGGCCCCACGTCCCTAGTATGTGGAGCTGGTTACCAGAGCAGAGGCTTGAGAGAAAGCTCTGTTACCCTCCCAATATGGAAACCAGCCAGCCACCCTTATGGTGCCAGGGACCTGAGCTGGGCCTAACCTGTCTCTGTCTTCTCCATGATGTTGCATTTTCCATCTTTCTTGGCCATTCTAACTCCTGGTGCTCTCGTAGGTCTGTTTCTATTGGCTGTTATCCCTCACGGACTCTTCTCATCTCCTTGGTGATGTTGGGAAATCAATAAACAAATGCTTCCAGAGTTCTTCAGTACTTCCTTTGTATTCCAACTGACGAGAAGGGAAGAGAATGTGGGAGACTCACAGCTGTCCCTCTAAGGCTTGTGCAGGTCTCCTCAACTTTTTTCACCAAAACATGGCCCACTAGCCGAGACTGGCTGCAGAGCATGCTGGGAAATGTAGTCTTTGAGGTAGGGATGGCCTTGTGCTCATTAGTATGTGGAAAGAGGAGAAGGGACCCAAGAATACCCTCGTGGCCTGTCAACAGCCAGGCTGCAGAAGTCCCCAGAAACAGACTCAGCTGTGGCCCCGTCCCCCCTGGGCTCTGCTCCAGCTACAAGGACTGAGAATGCAGGCGCCAGAACCAGGGTGGCTGGAAAGATCGGGATGCCAGGGAGTAGCAGAGCAGAGAAGCAATCTCAGGGTAATTAGGACAAGCCGCTAAACGCGATGTTTAATGCCAGTTACAAGTTTTCCATTGCAGCTGCTCATAAATTCAAAACAGCCTTGGTGAGGGTGAAACAGCTTGGGAAACCTCTGTGCACGTAAATATGTTCATTCTAGGGGGAGCAGAGCGAGCAAGCAAGAGAAAGAGAAGCTCAGAGACTTCCCTAGAAGAACATCAGAGGCAGATCATGTCACATAATGAGGGACAACGTCGATTCTAATGAGAAAAGTTACCACTTGGTACTTCCCATGTTTGGAGCTCTTCTGACGGTGGCTTCACGCCTGTATTTATGTCTGCCACGTATGGGCAGCCAAACACTTGTGCTGCAATTTGCACAAAGGCAGCCCTGGTGTGTGATCCCTCCCGTGTGCCCCTCAAAGCTGGAGCGGGCGCCTGCTCCTACCACCCACAGCTCCAGGCCAGCGGAGGATGCAGACCCCAAAAAGCTCCACCCCTAGGGGTGCGCATGTCACCCTAGAAACCATCAGGCCTTCCTTCTGACGGGCGTGGGCACCTCAGGTCTGAGGCATTCTGGAAGATTTCACCGCCACGCCAACTGTAGCAGACTCCTGTATCAGAAAAACAGACCCAGAGGGTAGTCCCGGGTTCAGGTTCACCCTCTCCAGTCTCCTGTCAGGGAGGTTGTGGGGAGGGGTCTCCATTCATGTGTGGGCCTGTGACTGACAGGGCTGGAGGTCAGAGGGTCAGGCTTGGGGACTGGGTGGCCCCAGCTTCAATATCGACTCTGGCTCCTTTAGGGTGACACCATCTCAATTCACTTCCAGGTGTCGCAGCTACTGTGTCATTGCCGGGACAAAGTACCTGCCTCCCACAATTGAAGGGCGGAAGGTTTATTCTAGCTCACAGTTTTGGTAGGTCTCCAGTCCACTCATGGGCAGCTGGCAATGGCAGAATACATGGCAGAGGCCCAGCTGGCGGGAAGTTGTTCACAGCACAGCAAGACAGGGACACGAGAAGTCCATGGGCAGAGCCATTGAGGGAGTTACATCCTTCCGGATCACGCCCCAGGGATCTCCCCTTCTAGGTCATGCCCTAACAGTCCACCCCTTCCTGCCAGGACCCAGTGGTTTAACCCCACGATTGGACCACCTTCCAAACAGAAGCCTTTTGGGGAACATTCCAGATCCATAACACCAGGGCTGTGAAATTTAAAGATTAAAATAATAAACCCTTAAGTTACTTGGCCAACCTATCACCCAACATGTCATCCTGGGCAGGCTACTCAACCTCTCTGATCCCCAAATTCCCACACATATAAAAATGAGCATCACAATGTCGACCCTGGAGGAACCCACAAGGGACAGGCTAGCCACTACCATTCCCAGGAGGGCCGTGGAGCCATTATAAAGCCACCAGAGCGCAGGACCTTATCTCAGACATTCTGTTCTCTAGGGAAGTGCCAGAGAGGCCACCAGAGTCGCCCCTCTCTGGGCTGAGTATCCCCAAGCCACTTCTGTGCAGTCGTGATCTTGGGTTTGTTGTGAAGGCTTCCCTCCATTCCAGGCCCACGGCCTTGTGTGTTACGGTCCTTGTTTAACTCCACACCTCTTAAGATGACCCCAAGAGTGATGTGTCTGCCACAGCCCGGCGGCCTCCACGAGTGCATCCTCACATCGATTGCCAACGAGGAAAAAACCAGGTGCTTTTTGGGTGCCCCGTGGAAAGAGAAACCCTCACTGCTAGGCCCAAACCCACTGCTGTACAACCCAGTGGCTTCACGCAGGCGTCCTGACTTCTAGGGAGAAGCTTGTGCCCGGAGACAGCGGTGTGCAGCTCTCCAAGAGGAACAAGTGCACAGGGACATGGCTGCTCCATCCAGCCTGGCTTCTCTCACCAATGAATGCCTTTGTCCTTCCAGAAGCCCAGACCCTAGAATGGGAGACATGCAGCTTGGCTCACACGCTGACTGCAAATGTGAGAGAGGGGGCCCTGCTACAGGAGGTGTGCCAGCATGCTCCTCCCCTCCCCTCCCCTCCCCTC